>PVKH010033837.1:0-11957 GCA_004027955.1 Chaetophractus vellerosus
TGATAAGTTTCCTTTCTTACCACACACCATAGTGTGCTTGGCCTTTTGCCTATTTACACAAGTGGTCTACATAGAATTCAAAAAAACCTTTAAGGCTTGCAAAACCTAGGGTATATAAAAGACCCTCAGATCCCTTAATAAAATGCCCTCTACATATTCACCTGACCTGTGTGTGGTGCGTTTCTTCACCGACTCCTTAGACCACCTTCAGCCCTGCTTCCCTCTGCCTCGGCTGGACCGCAGCACGGAACTTCAAGGGAAGCTTTTGGCTGCCTATAGAAATTTGAAATAAAGATGAACCAATAACTTGTTTGATTGTGATTGGTGAGATTGGAGGACTAGCTAGACTAAGAATACATGAAGATTATTTTTGGTATAAACAGACACTTGCAGTTTAACATTGAATGACACTGATTCAAAAGGCATTTCCAAAGAAGCAAGATATCCAGGAAAACAAGGAAAACAATAGTGCGTCAGACCCAACCAAATGAAATGTATCAGTGATGCTGGAAAAAAGTCAGGGGGCATAATTATTGGGTAAAAATAAAAAGTGGTTAGAGAGTATTCCAGAAGCAAATTATACCTTATGACAAATAAATGCTGGGTCTAAATTTTGTAGCATTTGATATAATTAATTGATTCCCCACTTAAATTTATTACACAAATTATTTTACTACTTGCTCTAGTGTTGGAATGTATCTCTTAGATTTCATAATGAAAACAGTAGAATTAGGTCCAATAGAAATTACAGGAAAGTCAAATTCAGCTCGATGTAAGAAATTATTTTCTTAAAACATAAGTACATCTAAATACAAAACAAACAAAAAATAATTTTAAATAGATTCACATTATAGTATATACTGAAATTTATGAAAACAGTGGAAACACTCTACCTTATATAGGTGGTAGAAAGGAGATGTTTGTTTTAGGTAAATAGATTTCAAAACCCTTTCCTAAATTATAATTCTATCATGCTAAGATTTAAGTGAAAATCACACACTATTAAGACCCTTATCATTTTATGTCACCCAACTGATCTCCCTCTTATGCAGTGCTATCATAGCTTCATATGAGAACATCTCTAAATTGAGCATGTCACCCTTTTACTTGGAATACTCTAAATGTCCTCTTTCTGGCACTGACTAGACATGTCATGTTCTTTAATTATTTATGCATAATGAAATCCACCCTCCTTCAACTATCTCTTATGCACTATTACCTAATCTCACTCACCCTTTAAAGGCTTATTCTCATTTCTTTACACTGACACTTCATTCCAGCTAAACTGTTTATTCATTATCCTCTTAACTCATTTGGTCTTTCATACTCAAATTGAACAACTACTCTCTTATATGCAAATTTCCTTGCTTTTCTAAATATGTTTTATCCACTAGTCTAACCATCTGATTACCTATCTTCCTTTATTTATTCACCACTACAAAAATATTTTGTGGAAAAAATTAATTTCATTATTCTGTGGATTCTTTGAGACAATTTTAGCTAGTCAATACTCCTACAGTACTTGAGGGATATAAATGTGGCATAGAACTTACAGTATAAATGATAATCCATATTTTTAACCTTGCAGATGGGCTTCAAGGACCTAAATAATTGACCAGAACTTCCTGAATATCCCAGTACAGAGGAGCGTCAACTGTGCAGACCAGTTTCCAAGGTTTATTATAAACCTTTCAACAATTAATGGTATAAATAAGTAGAAATACAAATTAAATATTTTAATATATTTTCAGAAATATTTTATGCATTCCCTATATGACCCACTATATATTTATTTTTTATTATTTATATCTACATCTATATCCATATTCACACCCAGGCCATATTCACATTAATAATCATATCCCATTATATATTCACACACACATATACAGTCTTATATACATACACATACGATTTTGAATTCTGCCTTTTGCCTTTTTTTTTTTAAAGATTTATTTTTTGTTTTTTCTGCTTTTTGTCCCCCCCCACCCACCCAGCTGCGGTGACGCGCCGAATCAGCTTCACCGGTGAGCGGTGGCCTTGCCCACTCGCGGGAGGCCTGACCCGCTTGCGGGCAGGTCTGCCCTGCCCGCGGGTGGTTCCACTCTGCTTGCAGGTGGCTCTGCTCTGCCCGTGGTGGCTTTGCCCTGCCCGTGGTGGCTTTTGCCCTGCTCAGGGTGCCGCTGCCCCACCTACTGCGGTTTTTGCCTTCTCAAGCGGTCCGCCCACCTGTAGAGGCCCCGGGGACTGAACCCAGGGCCTCCCATGTGGTAAACCGGTGCCCTATCCTCTGGGCTATATAGCGGGCCCCCCCTTTTGCCTTTTTGGAGCAGCATTTTTTTTTTTGTTTACATTTTCACATCATTAAATTATTTGTAAATCCTATTACATGGGAAATAGATCACTTGCAACTTCAAAAAAAATGTTTAACTTATTATTTATCCTGGTCTATGATTCACTGTTAACCATAGCCCTTATACAATTGACATCAGTAGTAGAAATCTAAACCCCTCTCTCTTCCTTTGAGGCAGTAGTTTTTCAAACTGGTTGAACATCAGAATTACCTGGCAACTTTTTAAATGTTATACTTCTCTAACTACATATCCAGAGGCTCTGATTAAGTTGTTTCAGGGTGGATCATGGACATCAGCATTTTTTAAAATGTCCCAGATGATTCTTACAGTCAGCAGAGGTAAAGAACTGCTGCTCTATAAATGTTCAAGAAAAAGTTGGAATTTTAAGTTACATAGCTCTTTATGAGCTCACATAACTCTCTTCTCAAAGTAGCAAATTAAAATAGCATTGCATCATTTTATTTACCTTGAGGATCATTTTACTTCATTATATCAAAGTAAAATGTACTTTGCAGAAAATCATGCAGCAAACTTGTAGATGACTGAATGGCATAGGAATTATTTTATTTAACCACTTAGTTAATGATAATGTTTGTCAATTTATGTGCAGAGGTCTGGATAATCTAGAGTTATGTGAGATAGAGAGGGATGACATTACTTAGTATTTCCAGGGACATCATAATTTTTCAAGTAAAATTAAATGTATGTGGGCTGAATGATATTTGGAAACAATTTAAACACAGCTTTGGAGAAGTGGAATATTTTTAATTCTGTAAAATAAAGGGAAAGCTATTCTGGGTACTGAATGTTGACATATTCTAAGCTAAAGCATGGATTGACTGAAGCATATATATTTTTGTATATAACATAAAATAAGATGTAAATTGAGGGTACCATATATTTTTAGCTAAGATAGAAGCCTTAACATATATTTATTTTGGATAAGATTTATTGGCCTTCTTTCATGTTTTAGCCACACATATAGTGAATAAATGACACTATTGCAATTCCACCAATCAATCTAAATACTCAAATTTCTGAAAGCTGCCACAAAAACTATTGCTGCTTTTTATTTTTCTGACTTGGTTGGTCATTAATTCCAAGAGTTGTATAAAAAGAAAAATGTTGCCTATAAACTGAAATTGACAATTAGGGGCTTTCTGAGAGTAATGAGAGTTTCTTTTACTATATTTTATTTTTTGAAGAAAGGTAGAGAAGCTTTCTTTCCTCCTTTTCTATTCAACCTTCCCTATTCAAGTCAAATAAACATGACAATTTCAATAAATCCATGGAAAAAATATATCGTTATTGTTTTAAAAGTCTTTCATCAGAATTTGAGATACTTGGAAGCTGAATTTGAGACATGTTATCACATGCAAAAAAAATTTTGCCTCCAAAATATAAATACTGATATGCTATGAGAGGCACAGCATTCTACCTTTAATTTAAATGCTCCACTTGAACACCTGGATGCTCCAATTTTTGGCATCCACATATTTATTAACAAATAAGCAGGAAAATTTAACTATGGTTAGCAATTTCACTAATTGTGATCTCAAATCTATTACAAAATTATTTATGTGGATATTTAGACTTGCAAAATATAGGTTTTCAAGCTGATTCAATGTGTTAACTGCCATTAGTTACTAATGTTTCCTTCCAACAAATTTGCTTTTAACAGGAAGTGTCTATCTCCCTTAACAGACAAAATGCTGATTATAGGAAATATATTACAAAATTCATACTTTATGTCTTCATTTTGGCTATAGCTAGGCTCCCATTTAAGACATACCTTTATATTAAGTCTTTTTCTACGTTGCAAAGGAATATTGTTCAGGGAACAATTTGTACTGTAACTTACTGATATGACTTTGTTTATAGTAATGGTTCACTTTGATTGGTCAACCAAATGAACTGAGGTGTTTCAGCAAGGTGCCTAGTACTGTACATCCAGGATAAAATTTGATGCGTGTTTCAAGATACATGAGAAATAGTGAAGAGTTTTTAGTCCTTTCAATAGCAGAGATAGAATGCGTGCATATGCATCTAGCATGCATTATCATATTCATGCATTCAGTACACACATTGAATTATCTTCCAAATATGACACTTCTAGTGGTGGTAACTAAATAACTGAAATCAACTTGTTATCTTTTTAACACAGGGGATCCAAACAAAATGTAAGGGTTTTTGGTTAATCAAACTTCAAAATATGTATAAAGTAAATAGTTTCTGGATTTTAGTGGTTATACATTGGACACTTAAAAGTTTTTATATTTATAAAAATTCAAGTTTCAGAAGATGTGGACCTTCAATCTTAATTCAATCAGGGTGAATTTGTATTTAAAAGAAAGCGATGGACTGTAATTATAAAGTTATTTGATGTTCTTGAATCAATTCATGTGCTGATGCTGGAGTTCCAGCTGCATTATCAAAATGTAGTGTCTGGCTCTTGAATTTTCAGAAGCCACAAGGGAGATCTCTGAAGGACAACAAAAGAATGGGAAAGTAGCAAGTTTGCTGCTGCTGAAATGAATGCAAATGGCATCTCTATTCATTTCATTCACAGCAATCTGTCACCTTTTAGTTTCTCTTTCCAGACAGAAACAGGAGATAATACTGGAAATAGTAATGCATAAATGGACAGGGCCTGACCATTAAAATGTTTACCATTTCCAGAATGATGCCTGCAGATGTTACAAAATTGAAACTGGATAGGTGTTAGAATTGCTGCCGGTTTCTATTCATTTGAATGGCAGCAACCCAATACTCTGTTTTACCGTTTTGTGTGGAAGGGCAAACCATTATTTTTTTCTTTCTTTCTTTGGGATCAAATAGTATTTTTCTGAGGATTATATCCCTGTAGTATGCAGCAATGGAACCAATATTATGAGATTTGAATGTCAAGCTTATTTCCAAATCCAACTCCCTTACAATTGCAGAGTTGACTTAGAAATTGAAATCCCAGATATGTAATTGATTTTTAAAAGTTTTGAATAGGAAACTCTTCTTTCAAAATAAGCATTAAAAAGACCCATAGGAAATAAAACATAGCAGATGAGGAAAAAAATGTTTTTTTTTAATGTGTGGATTTCTTGAAAGATTGTATGGACACCAAAATAACCAATATTTTCATACTAGATTTGTGTAAGTAATTTTGTCGCAGTTTTTCATAAATGAGGAAAGTGAAGCATAGAAAGGTTAAATTTTTTTTTCCAAGAGGCATGCACTTAGCTAGTGGTTATAAAACTTAGTGATTTTTTTTCTAGAGACAGTAGTCTGTCTGGCTTTGAATGTTGCACTTAACATAAAACCCAAATTAAGCAACCATATTTGTTTTAGAAAGGCATTCTTTTCCATGTTTAAAGATGGAATGAGTTCCATTATAAAACATTATGGAAAATTATTCCCTGGTAGCAATGGAATATTAATCCTGGGTATATGCTTAAATATTATAAAATATACATTCAGGAAAAAACTCTTATTAACTCCCATTTGAAGAAGAAAATCTGATTGTATGTAAATGGCTACCCTATTTCTCTCTAGCCTCCCTTTTGTGCAATGTCTTGGAAAGAATTGTCTATGCTTGCTGACTCCAATTTTTCTTTTCTTCTACCTTAAACCCACTTGAATTAGGTTTTTATCCCTATTCATATATAATTCTTCTTGTCAGGATCATCAAAAAGCTCTACAGTGCTAAATTCAATGATCAGCTCTCAGTCCTCTTTTTACTTGACCTAGCAGCATTGGATAGAGTGGCTTACTCTTTCCTTCTTGTAGAAGGTTCTTTACTTGGCCTCTAGGCCATTGTAGTCTCCTGGTTCTTTCCTACCATGGTAGCCATTTCTTTTCATTTTTCCTGTTCTAGTTTCTATTCAGTTTCTCAAACTCTAAATAATTGACTAGTCTGACCACCATTTCTATCTATATTCCCTCATTTGGTATCCTCTTTTATAATGTAAAATGGCATCTATTTATTGGTAAGCCTCGATTTTTATTTAAAATCTGGGTCTCTCCCATTAAAGCCAGATTTATATATGTAACTACCTGCTTGATAATTCCATTTTGAGTCCTACAAAAGTGTGACAGTTTGAAGTTCTTTTATGAATCTCCAAAAGAAATTACATTTTATGTTTTTGAACTAATCCTTTCCTGTGGATATAAGACCTTTTTGATTGGACTACATCAGTGAGATGACTCAGGTTGAGTCACTGATCTTTTACTGGAGCTTTATATAAAAAGAGACACAGAAAGAAAGGAAGCTGCCATATTGATCCTGCTCTGTGAGGGAGAGGACTTCAGGAAAACAGAGAAGCCCGGAGAGGCTGAGAGAGGTCTCGTCTCTAACCAGCAGAGCACAAAGACACAGAAAGAAGTCACTGAGGAGCTGACCCACACAGTAGCTCAAAGCTGTGGTGATGACTCCTGCCATATGCTTTATTATCATGTGGCAGGACACCAGAATGAACGGAGCTTACTTTGGTGAGAAAGCACTTCTGATGGTGCCTTGCTTTGGATATTTTCTTGGAACTGTACACTTTTACCCCAAATAAATACCCTTTACAAAAGCCAACCCATTTCTGGTACTTTTCATCAGTAGCCCTGTGACAAACTAAGACAATAGGTAACTCAAATTTAGCATGTTTAAATCCCAAATCAAAATCTTATTTGCTCCCTATTCCCACCAATCATCATCTTATATTCCTCATCACAGTTTATGTACCCACCCTTAAAACTTGGAATTGTCCTTTACTTTTACTTTTCTCTGTAACCCATCATCAAATCATATTAGTTTTATGCCTGACTGTCAATTTCTGCAATAAGCACTACATTATATTTATATAAAATTGTGCTGGTGGTATATGTCCACGTATATATGCTTCATGCTAAGCAAATACAGTTTATGGCATGCCTCCTAATCTTCCCATCCATGTGGATTGCTGCCTTTCAACCTCACTTTTGAATAGTAGAGTACATGTAAGACTGTGACATGTAGAGCTACAGAATTTAATGGATACATATATCTTTCCAAGTCTTAAAGAAGACTCAAAAATGAGCAATATAATTTAGGAAAATGAAATGCATTTCAGACTCTCACCCTATTAAACAAAAGCTGATTAAGAAGTAATTCTAGTCATTATATTTCAACAAGATTGCTGATGATAAAATAAAGAGACTAAGTCTAAATCAAGAATAACCATATAAGAAGAAACAACACCATCAAATGGAAATAAGTGAAGTCAAGAAATCAGGAAAGTTTATTTATTTATTTTTTAAAGATTTATTTTTTATTTATTACATACCCCCCCTTTCTGCTTGCTCTTGTTGTGTGTCCTTTCTTCTGTGTCTTTCTATGTCTGCTTCTTGTCTCCCCCTGTCTTTGCGGTGACGCGCCGAGTCGGCCCTCCGCGGCGACGGCTCGCTCTGTTCGAGGGTGGCTCCATTCCGTTTTCACGGGCAGCAATGCTCCATGTTTTGTGGGCAGCAGTCCTCCATGTGTTTTGCGGGCTGCCGGCTTCCGTGGCGGTTCGCAGGCGGCCGCTACGCTTTTTCACGGGTGACTTTGCCATGCCCGTGGGGGCTCCGCCCTGCCCGTGGCGGCTTTTTGCCTTGCCCACGGTGGCTCCATCTGCCTGCTCGGAGAGGTCCCCGGGAACCAAACCCGGGGCCTCCCATGTGGTACCCCAGCACGCTCTTTATCCACTGAGCTATCTAGCCGGGCCCAGGAAAGTTTAGTAGAAACATTATATTCAGTGGAAGACAGTTGGTAAGCTGGAGTATTAAATCTTTTTTAGAATGTAAGTTCCATTACTAGAGGCTCTTTTTTGTCCTCTGATATCTTTACAGGTCTAAGGAAACTGTCAGGTAATTGATTCACACTTCAGAATTGGTGAATGAATGAAACGTTGCAATGATCTATTGTAAGCCATGATAAATACATTTAGAGGAGCTAAGACAAGAAACAGAACACAAAACTGACTTATGATGGTATTATTGAAAAAGAGGAAGGAGGACACATTTTTGGAAAGATGGTATCTTCCTTCCTTCCTTCCTTTCTTCCTTCCTTCTTTTCTCCCTCCCTCCCTCCCTCCTCTCCCTTACTCCCTCCCTCTCTTCCTTCATTACTTCCTCCCTTCCTTCCTCTCTCTCTTTCTTTTTCTATTCTTATGTAGTTGATTTGTCTGCAAAGAATAAAATATGGAAATGATTTGCATTCATGTTTTTAAGTTATTTCAAAGTTTTAAGTTATTTCAAAGTTTTAAGTTATTTAAGTTATTTCAAAGACAAAGCAGCTTGAGAGTTCTTTGTTTTTTATTTTTTTTTTAACTTAAGTCTCTGAGGTTCATCTGTTTGGTAGATGCAACATGAATTTCTTTTGTGTCTTTTTTCATGCAATATTGAATCTTAAAAAGTATGTCAAGGATCTCCAAGACACTCTAATTTTAAATTGCCACCGAACATTATTTTTAAAATTGAATTTAAACACTTCTTGACTAATAGACAGCATTTGCCAAGGTGTTTTATGTTTTTTCTTGATAACTGCTTGTGAAGGCTTGGGCAGGAAATCAAATTCTGACAAGCATTTTCTTCTCAACAAAATAATAATAAAAACAATTGCAGGACATGCTTCTTATCTCCAGATTGTTCCCATTTATTAGGTTCAAGTGATTTTTCCACCATCTGATGTTTTATATCCATGGATAATTGTACCATGGTCTTACATTTAAATTATCTTTAGAAAATAGCATTTTCTAAATCTTTTTCACAGAATGTTATGTAAGAAGCATTTTTACATAATCTGCATAAGAATATAGAGCCTCAGCAAAAGTTCCTGGCTACCAAATGTGGCCTTAAATGTGTTATTAAAAAATGTAAGTTCAATTTGACAAAGATTTATTTCATGTGTTTTCTATTGATTTGGCATTTATTTCTGTGGTTTCTAAAAAATAAACAAACAACAAAAAAATGATTTTCTTTGAAGGTAAGCAAAGTCTCTACTTAGTGATATAATGAACTATATGAGATATTTACCTTAGAAGGCCAAAAAGAACCCTAAAATTAAAAATATTATTTTAAAAGAGGGCACATATTTCCCCCTCATTCTCCTCATTCTCTGATTTAATAATAAACCCTTAGAATACACCATTTCTAGAATAAGGAAAATTATGTGAAAATGCCATGAGATATACATTGTGTAGAAGGAAAGTACAGGCTTCTGTGATTTTCATGCATGATTTGCTTACTATAGTTTGATCCTTGTATTTTCTTATTCTTATTGATTGAAAGTTCAAATTTTAAGCCTGTGTTTGTTTTAAGGCAAGTAGTGACCCATGAAACCAAATTCCTACAAAATAAATCTAATGATTTCATATGCTTATATAAACCTGATGTTGCCCACCCTCCAACATTGTGGGTTACTTTACTCCTATATGTTCATGCTTTAATCCAGTCATATTGGTCTTCTAACTTTATCTGAAAGTATCTGACTTTTTCTCAGATTATTTTATTGGGTTTGCTAACCAGAAGGCAAGAAATTTTAAATTATTTATTTATTTATTCAAAAGATGTACTGAGAGCCTATATTATGCCAGAAAAAGCTTTAGGCTTCGGGATTCCAATAATAAACAAAACAGATAAAATTCTTGGCTCAAGGAAAGTATATTGTGTTTTTTTTAAAGATTTATTATTTTTTTATTTATTACTTATCCCCCCCCCTTTCTGCTTGCTCTTGCCGTGTGTCCATTCTTCTGTGTTTTTTCTATGTCTGCTTCTTGTCTCCCCCCATCTTTGCGGTGACGCGCCGAGTCGGCCCTCCGCGGCAGCGGCTCGCTCCGTTCGAGGGTGGCTCCATTCCGTTTTCACGGACGGCTCCGCTCCATGTTTTGCGAGCAGCAGTCCTCCATGTTTTAGCGGGCTGCCGGCTTCCGCAGTTCGCAGGCAGCAGCTCCGCATTTCACGGGTGACTTTGCCATGCCCGTGGGGGCTCCGCCCTGCCCGTGGCGGATTTTTGCCTTGCCCACGGCGGCTTGCCTGTCTCAAGGCCATCTGCCCGCTCGGAGAGGTTCCCAGGAACTGAACCCGGGGCCTCCCATGTGGTACTCCAGCGCGCTCTTTATCCACTGAGCTATCTAGCTGGGCCCGGAAATTATATTCTTGTGGGGCCTAATGATTGTCTAGTTTGCCAGAGCTGCTATCACAAATACCACATAATGGGTTGGTGTAGTACTCTGAGGCTTTTATGGACCCCAGAAATATCATGTCCTTAGAGCTAATCCATTCCTGTGGGTCTGAATCTATTGTAGGTGGGGCTTTTGATTAGTTTACTTCATTTGGGTCTTGGCCCATGGTGGGGCTTAATCCTCTTACTGGAGTCTTTATAAATGGAATGAATACAGAGAGACAGAGAGCAAAAAAGCCACAGGACCTGAAAGAAAGCCACAGGAGCAGAGGGAAAGCCAAAGGGTGCAACAAACTAAAAGCAATGAAACAGGAGAAGGGAGGAACCAGTAGATGCCACCATGTGAGAGATGAGTCCAAGAATGCTGGCAGCTGAGCTTCTGGGATAAAGCATCATCTGATGTTGCCTTGATTTGGACATTTTTCTCAGCCTTGAAATGAAGCTTGCAAGCTAATGAATTCCCATTGTAAAAGCCAACTCATTTCTGTTATATTGCATTTTGGCACCCTAGCAAACTAACACAGATTCTGAAACCAGGAAAGTGGGGTGCTGCTATTGTAAATAACAAAAATGTGGGAACAGTTTTATGAATGAAAGAGTTGTGAGATGCTTGATAGAAATGGCCTAGATTTCTTTGAAGAGAAATATGGATGCTAAAGTTACTTCTGATGAGGGCTTAAAAATGATGAATGTGTCATTGCAAACTGGAAGAAAGGTGATCCTTGTTTTAAAGTGGCAGAGAATGTGGCAAAATTGTGTTCTGAAGTCAGACAGAACGCAGAATTTGATAGTGATGAACTTGTATGTTTAGCTGAGGAGATTTCCAAACTAAATATGGTAAGTGCACCCTGACTTCTCTTTGCAGCTAATAGTAAAATGAAAGAGGAAAGGGATAAGGTGAGAACTGAACTCTTGGGTAAAAAGAAGCCAGAAATGAATAGTCCAGAAATTCAGAGCTTCTGGAATTGAGTAGCCAGAGAATAGGGCACTATGTGAGAATTTAATTGAACATGGAACTAGTCAGCCATTTCAATGCAAGTCCAGATTGAAAATGCAGTTATCCAGGATTGATCTGTGGAAGGTCTTACTGTCTGATAGTTAAGGCTCCTGTATGTTAATGCAAGATTTTGCAAGATCTGTATGAAAAGAATTACTGCCAGCCTGGACTAAAAGGGATGGAAAAGGGACAGATTAAAGGGAAAATGACTTCAAAGCAGAACCCTGGTGTTTTGGTCAGCCAAAGGCGTGCCTTTTGAAATATACCAGAGATTGGTCGGTCTTTATAAAGGGTATTTATTTGGGGTAGAAGCTTACAGTTACCAGGCCACAAAGCATAAATTTCCTCCCATACCAAAGTCCATGTCCTGGAGGAAGATGGCTGCCGACGTCTCCAGGGTTCAGGCTTCCAGGTTCCTTTGTTCCCG
>PVKH010033838.1:0-11956 GCA_004027955.1 Chaetophractus vellerosus
CATGGAGCCACGGGGATCACCGTGGCCCTCTGGCACGCTCTAACTGAGTCTCGGAGCACTGTTACCTGGTAAAGCTTGTCCCCATCTTCTTACCAGCACCTACACCTCAGTAGGACCTGCTTCCGCGCCCCCATCCACTTCTCAATGGATGTCTAGCTCCATGTGAGAAACAGCGGGGCTGTACTTCACTCCCAAGAGCTTCCCCCCCAAGACCCAGTGAGACGTAATGGCCCACAGATACTCGAGCCCAGCCTGCCCCTTTCTAAAGGGGAAAGCCTTACTTTAGGAATGTTTGTTCAGAGCATCGTCCTTCCACTGGCTTGCTGTGAGACAAGAACCCCTCTCCCTCCCGGCATGGGGAGTGCGGGAAAGCAACTGAAGATGTCAAGATGTCAATCCTGAAAACACATTGTGCTGTGGAATGCCATTCCTTAGTGATACCATTGTTAAGACACTGTACAAGTTCAGAGGAAGGGAGAGATGGATGAGAACTGGAGGCAGCTAAAGCGGCTTGTCACTTAGCGGCGGTTGGACTCCCATGGGTACCAAAGAAAGACCTCCTCCCTGTGGAGCTTACCGTGTCCCGTGCTGTGGGGAAAGGATGTGTAGCAGGGAAAAAAGACATTTTCCTAAAAGAGGAAAAAGTGAGCCAAGCAAGGTTGTATGTAAATAAAGCTTTCTCTTGCTTACAGAATCTTGCCAATTTGCTCACGATTGGGGTGGGCACCTAGCAAGGAGCCACTGTTTTTCCACAAAGTTGTAGAGAAGCCAGTGTGATAGTCATTACCTAAATTCATCAAAACTGCACCTGGGAGATGGTTGCACGGTCACCGGTCCCTTTTCTGTACCTACATTTAATTCACCTTAACTCATTTCTGCTTCTGTTTATTTTTCTAAAATAGCCAAAAGGCTGAGTCTGCCCCACCTTTATGCCCATAACCAGTTGGAACTGGCTCCCTGGAAATGTATTGCTGCACCCACATGGAAATGGCGTTAAAGTAGGCAAAAGAAAAATGCACCCATGGCTGTTAGGCCATTCATCAAACGGAGCTACAGGCAGACCGCCCTGGAAAAATGGGAGTGCCGTGTTGAAACAGTGAGGAGAAGAGGGCCATATCTCTCCAGGATGCCACAGCCAAGATTCCAGATCTGTATTTTGGGGCTGGGAGCAATAGAGCTATTTTAAAGAAGCTATAAATATTTTCAAATAGGATTTAAAAGAAAATAAAAACCTTCTCCACATGCTAAAACCATTTGCCTTTGGATTTTCAGCAGTCTACATGGTGAATCCCAGAACTATTCTTCACTCTTTTTGAAAATAAAGAACTTATATTACTACTCCAAGGTTTCAGAGCATTAACCCAAGTTATCATCAGTAGTTGTCAAGAGTAGTTTATCTCTTTAAATACATTTTACAACCAGTTTCTAGATGTTTTCATTACCTCGTTTCTGAATGAAACTTGTGTTAACGTTTTTTGTACAGTCTCTCTGTTATCGAAAGTTTTCCATATGTTTCATCTTATGTCCATGATAAATTCAGATTTCAAAAGCTAAGCTAAGAAACGTCTCTTTTATCATTAATTTGAAATATTTCCTCATTGATCCTCAAAGCTTAGTGTTTCTCATTTTTTACTTCTAACTATAAAATATTATATTTTACTTTGTGTTTTATACTTATATTAATATTAAGCCATATGTAATATTTATATTTATACTTATATTTGAACTGATACTATTTACTACTTTGGTCACAGTACATCTAGAAAATCCTCTAACAGACTTTTCAAATAATGTTTCAAATCATTATTTTATTCTCCCTAAAACCCAGCAGAATCAAGGCATCTATCTGTTTATATGAGCCACAACATCATTTTCAACCTCACTCTGTAAAGCACAAGATTTTCACTTATCTCACAGATAGGCCAAGTGCTTGAGCACTGTGAAAATTTAAAGCCCTTATTAATATCAAATAGAATCTCATTATTGCAGTACAGAAATAAATTTGCATCTGAAGAGGTGGGTTTTTCCCTCAGTAGCAGAGTAACGGCCCCCAAACATGTCCACCTCCTCGTCCTCTAAACCACTGAATATGTTTCCTTACATGGCAAAAGGGGCTTCGCTGATGTGATTAAGTGAAGAAACTTGAGATGGGGGAGATTATCCTCGATCATCCGCATGGGCCCAATGTAACCACAAATTTCCTTAAATTGGAAGGAGGAGGCAGAAGAGGTGGCAGCGGTGGTGCCACGTGAGGACTTGACCCTCCTTGCAGGCTTTGAAGATGGAGGAAGGTGCCGTGAGCTAAAGCACGGGGGCAGCCCCTAGGAGCCGGAGAAGGCAAGGACATAGATTTTCCACTAGCACCTCTGGAAGGAAACGGTCTCGTGCATGCTTTGATTTTAGCCTACTGAGACCCATTTTGGACTTCTACCCTACAGAACTATAAGAAAATAAATTTGATTTGTATTAAGCCACGAAGTTTATGTTTGGATTAAGCTGTGGCAGCAATAGAAAACCAATATACCCTCTTCCCTTCTTTTAGCAAATATTTATTAAATAAGCACATACCATCCTAGACCCCAGAAATTAAAAGAAAAATGAATGAGAGGTATTGTTATTCTCTTCCTCTTTTAAAATTTCCTAGTGAAGCAAATGCTATACCCGTTCCCCTTACAAATCGCCCTAAAACAGAAGGAATGTGAACCCCAACCCTGACATATTGAGCTGCCCGAATCAGTGAAGGTTAAAGGGGACACGGGAAGATCCTGAGAGGAGAGACTACTACAACACTATTCTAGGACTGAGATAGTGAAGTGCCGCTCTCCAGAGCAGACGGCCCACCTCGGTGTCGGATTTCCAAAATCGAGATATAATGTACATGGCAGTTTGTTCTGAACAACAGGAAGGGGGCTTGTCAGGTGATAGTGAAGGCTCTCCTGGGCAGTTTGTCATCAGAGAGCCAGGGCTGGTGAAGACACAGACATGCCGTATGTGCAGGAAGCAGTCTCTCAGTGCAGCAGAGCGGAGGAGGCAGACACTGCATTAGAAATAGCCCTGAACATGCCATTCTATGGACTAGAAAGAGGGAAACATGGATCCATTTCCTAAAGACCTCAGAAAAGAGTCATGAGACAAAACAAGGAGATGGGTTAGCATATAGAAGGGGAAAAATGGAAGAGAAAAATAAAATCACAAAAATGAAGGCCACAGTGAGAAGAATAAAAAGATAAAGTTCTGATGAAATGACGGTAGTTGACATGGAAGATGGGATTAAAAGTGGGCAAAGGAGAGTGGATATAACTCAAGTGGTTGAGCACCTGCTTCCCATGTATGAGGCCCTGGGTTCAATTCCCAGTACTTCTAAAAACAAAACAAAACAAACAAACAAAAAAACAGTGGGCAAAATAAAATGTAAAGGAACAAAAAGTTAAAAAGGATTACAGAGGACCTGACATATGGAAGATCAACAAAGGTATTCTAATCCACATATAATTAGTGACCTTAATGGAGAGGAGTGAAATAGTAGAACATAAAATATTTAAAGATGTATTCAAAGAAAATTCTCCAGTCATAATAGCTTTGATTCTAAAGCTTGGAAAGGCATGCTATCTCTCACCATTAAATATTACCATCGACACAAAAATATTCTAGTAAAATTATTTTACTTCAAAGGCAAAGAAAGAATCCTTTGGAACCTGGGTAAAAAAAATTCATCACTTTAAGAGGGTCAGGGGAGGCATCAAGCTAGACTCAGACTTTTTCACAGCAATATTGGATGCTAAAAGTAATGCTTACAAAATCCTCAAGGGGAAAAAAAAAAAAGGTAAATCAAAACTTTTATACAAAGCCAAACAATCATTTAAATGTTCAGGGAAAAGACAGACATATTGACATATAATCATTTAGAGAACATAGACCCAATAATCCCTTTAAAAAGAAATTACTAGAGACCAAATGTCAGTCAACCAAGCCAAAAATGGTGAAAATAGAGCAAAAGGAGTGCCAGCAGATCCATTTAATTGTAGCACTAAAACTAAATCAAATGTCAATCAAACCCTGAAAGTGTAGGAATAATTGAGAGTGACATTTAAGAAAGGAAGGAGGAGAAAAGGTGGCAGGGAGTGTAAGTATACTGACTACCTCGTCATTTAGAGCCAGATGGCAAACATGGTATTATAAGCCAAATAAAGCAAATCTTACAAGTAAAGATAGATGTAAAGCCACAAAGATAAACAGTAAGAAAAACAATGAAAACAACCCAAATCGGATGGTGAAGAGGAGGAGGAAGAGCGGAAAGAAGTGGAAGTACATAACTGTCATTACTGCTTGGAGCTAGGAGTAATAATTCTACAGATTTAAATGTATGTGTTCAAAATAATATGTATATAATCAGAATATATATATATATTAACTGAAGCATTCTTTTTAGAATAAAGTCTGAAAAAGACTTAAAGGTCTATCCATAGCACTTCCATACAATACTATCATATGAAGCTATTAAAAAGATTGAGGGGGGCTGGCTGTAGTCCATTGGATAGGGCGCCAGTTCACCACATGGGAGGCCCCGGGTTCGGTTCCAGGGACCTCTCCAAAGCGGGCAGACTGCCTTGAGAAGGGCAAGCTGCCGTGGGCGGGCAGAGCCGCCGTGGTCTACATATATAGATATCGTTTCCAAAGTAGATTAAATGAAAAAAGCAGAACAGTGTATCAGAAGAGAAAATAATCTGTGTATATATGCACTTGCATGGTATAGCCTCTCAGGCAGGATAAATAAGATTCAGGAACATACAATTTCCTCTCGGCACCCGAATGGCTGAGGGGAAATGGCACAATCCTTTTCACGCTATACCCTTTCTTTGCCTTTTGGATTTTGTATATTTGGTGTATATTACCTATTTTAAAGTATATTCTGTTATTTATTTTGCAAGAAAAAAATGAGTTAGAATCCTGTTTTCACGCTCCATGGTTTTCATACTTTTAAAAGGTGAAACAGCTAAACAGATATCTCTAAAACGATGTGGCAAGTCCTATAAAATAGAAATATACATGGTGCTTTGGGGAAATTTAAGAGGCTTAATTTCTCCACGAGGGTTTAGAGAAGCTGGTGTTGAATGGAAAGAAGAATAATTTAAGAGATGTTTATAAAATGGAGTCAATCGATGCTACGTAATGACTGACTTGAAGTGGAAATCAAAGTTAATGAAGAAGTCCAAAACAATTCACTGGTTCTGGTTCCAGTTGTTTGGTGGATTGTAGGCCATTCACTTTTAATTTAATAAATATTTATTATAACCTTTCAAACTTTGAAACACCATGTTGAGTCCTGGGGATTAGAAGTTAAATAAGGGAACCGGCTGTAGCTCAATTGGTAGGGCTCCGGTTTACCACATGGGAGGCCCCAGGTTTGGTTCCCGGGGCCTCCTCAAGCAGACAGACCACCTCGAGAAGGCAAGCCGCTGAGGGCAGGGCAAGCCACCACGGGCAGGGCAAGCCGCCGCGCGGTGGGCTGACTCGGCGGGTCGCCGCAGCCGGGGGAGACAAGCAGACAGACAAGCAGACACAGAAGAACGCAAAAATGAACACAGCAAGAACGAGCAGAAAGGGGGGGATATATAATAAAAAAAAAAAATAATAATAATAAAAGAAGTTAAATAAGAAATGGTTCCTGCCCTCAAGGAATTTAAAGTCTAGTAATGCAGTTACTTAGTAGATTGTATGATTAGATTGCAACGGTAGCCTTGATTATTCACCACTTCCTGTATCCATACCCTTTGCCACATGACTCGGCAGCATGCTGAGTAGGGCTCCGTCCCTAAACACAGGGCCCTACCCTGTGACTTGTTTTGGCCAACAAAATATTTGTGGACATGAACAAGCAGAGGCCTGAACTTGGTATGTGCATTGGGACTTGCTCTCTCTCTCCCACCTCTGCCATTGTCATGAAGTAGAGATGAAGCAAAGCCCTATATGAACCATCCAAGATGGACATACTGATATTATTTTGAAAGGGGAAAATGAGAGCATGAACATTGTACACATCCTTTGCTTTAAATTAATTGTCTGAAAATATGCTATCATCAATGGAATATTATACAGGTGAGGGAAGTCCAGGGGCTGCATCTGCTCCAGAGTCAGGTCTATATGATGACTGTGCAAATTAGAAAAGGGCACCCCTTCTTTGGCACAGGCGCAGCCCTGTGCCAAGCATGCAAGCATGGGTGCCCCATTGGCTGAGTATCCTTGCATAGGGAACCCTGCCTAAATCCTAAATAGGATGTCTCTTAGTATCAGAAGCTCACGTGGGTGTCAGAAAGTCAGCCTTTTCACTGGTTAAGCGCTAGGACATTTCTCAGCTAGAGTTTTATAAAGCCTAGAAAAGGAGACTTTTTTGGAGGAAATGCCTACAAAATACAAGGGGAAATTTTTTTAGACCAAGAGCTATAATCTAGGCTTTATAGAGTTATGCAACTGTTCAATTAATCTTCTTTGTTCTGTGACTGGGTTTTCTTGAACTAATGTGAGTACAACTTCTGGAATCAAAGCTGGGCAGCTGGGCATGCCAGTAAATCACACAGCCTCACTGAAGTCTTAAAAAGCCCATCAATTAATTGAAATGATTGAATCACATGATCCCAAGTTACTTCCAGGTTGAAAATGTAAAAATCTATTATTTTTACCTTGGCTTGAACGAATCACAATGGCAGAATTGACGGAAGAAAGGAAGGTCAGAGATTTATTTTTGTGTGCGGGTGAAAACTTTGGGCTTCCTGAGACATAGAGGAACGATAAATATAACTGAATTGTGCTTTTGTTGTGATTCCAACCACCTGGAGTCAGTGAAGGAAAGAAAAGAACATCAAGTCTTGTTGAACATGCAATTGATATTTATATTGTAAGTTAATGAATTTTTCTAATCTTGTTGCAATATAGAAGTGATGGTAGGAAGGAATCATTGTATTTACAAAACTGATTTGTTCACGTTTACAGCATGGAGAGAAACATAAAACCACGCAATCAGGCCACCCAGTTGAGCAGCTTCATCAAATAAAGTGTATGCGTTCCATATGCTCCCATTTCTTGGGTAATATTGTCGTAAACATCAGGTACGTAGAACTCATCTGTAAATCACATCCTGTAGGTTAAATGCTCACATCCAAGTTTGAGGCTTTTGAATGTTAACAGCACGTATTCCTCCCATTTCAAGGGAATCATTACAAATGTGTTGGCATCAGCAAAGCTAATTGTCCTTTGATTTATTTTTGGGAAAATCCTTTATGTTTTTAGCCAGAGATAAGTCATAATTTTATCTGTGCTTTTTGCATAAACACTTAGGAATTCATTTTGCCACATAATAACTTTTATTTTCACAGAACAACCCATTAACACAAGTATTGGGTATTTATTATACTATACTGTTGTGCTAGTAGTTGTTAATATACAAAGAAATACTACCAGAGCCTTCAAGTACCTTCAAGAGCGCTTAAAAAAAAACCCAGCAATGTTTTACCATCACAATAGAGCAGGTAAATACATTTTGAACGAGCACGGGGGCACTCTGGGGTGTTGGAAATGCCCTGTATCACTTGGTTTTCACGTGAGGGGACATTCCTGGAGCTCTCACTTAAGACCGTCCGCTGTATCGTATAATGTCACACTTCCACGATCTTGAGGCTCACCGTTATCACTGTCATCAGCACCCAAAGCCTTTGAACCTCTGTGGTCTAGCCATAGCCTGCGCTTGGCTGGCACATAAAAAATTTTATTCTTAAACCAAGTAGTTTGGAATGAATTAAACTATCTCCCCCTGTTTTGTCTTCCTGTCTATTCTCCCTCTACACCCCAATCAGTAATTGATTTAACAGAAAGTTCAGTGTGTGTTTGTTTTTGACTGTTATATTTTACACGAACACCATCCTCGGGTGATTTTCGTCATGATCAACTTCTTTGGGCCTCAGTGTTTCGAACCATTCAACTTAGTTGCTCGGCACAGAGTGGAACAAGGCACAAGACTGGGTAGGGGGTACCCTGGGGCCGAGACAGCCCATGTCAGGCCTGTCCAACACTGCCCACTTTTCAAGATATATGTCTCTAATTAAGGCAAACTGGACAAACGGGCCACGGTGATCTCTTCATTTACAAAGGACGACACAGAAAGAGTTGGGGGACGCTGTGATTAATGTATCCCTTTGAATCAGCACAATGGAGGCACTGTCCTTTCTCGAGAGATAGAATGTGGTCTTCTGCTAGTACGGTTGTGACGATTAACCTAAAGGGCTTCACTGTCACTGTCCTTTTGGCTTAAACAACAAGCAGTTAGACTTCATAAAAATGCAGCAAGGCACTGGTTGCATGGAGCGCTTGCTTTCTCCTTACTTATGTTGAATGCTAATTCACGTAACGAGATGTTGCCCCAGAATTGATAGCTAGAACCCGCAGCTGAGCACAAAGAGGTGTTCAGGAGTGCACAGCCCAGAGCAGGGGCTCTTAACGAGGGGTCCGTGAGTGAGCTTGAATTGAAATTCAAATAAACATTATTCTTGTAGGGACGTGTTGGTGCAGGTGTGAAAGATTTACTAAATAATACACAATATAGTGTGGACTTAGTAAGGGGCCCCTGGAACAACAAAGGTTAAGAACCTCTGGTCCAGAGAGATCCTCCACCATCTGGCCCAGGCACCCCCCTTGGGGCTTAATAAGAGTTGGCACAGACAGCTCCATTGTACCTGCCCTGACAACCCTCCAGCCTGGTCCGGCTGGGCAGTCTTCTTTATTTTCTCTGTGGTCCCAGTGGACACTGTGGATGGTTGCTGGAGTTTAGCCTTTTCTTGTGGGTGTCCCACCCAAGAAGGGGGCCTGGCCGGCAGGTGAGCCCCAGGAGTAAGACGCTCTGGGGTGCATCACAACAAAGAGAACTGTGGGCTTGGGAAAAAAAGAACAGAACCAGTGGGTGGGATGTCCAAGGACCTCACATATGGCCTCCGTGGCAGGGAGCTGGGCCGGGACTCCTGCCACAGAGAGCATTGCTGCTCTCTAACCAGGGAAGCAGCCACCATTGACCAAGAGAGAAACACAGAGGCTACAGGGCAAGGGGAGAGGTGCCGTCTCTTCCCCTCTTCCTCCATCCTGCCCAAGATGCTGGAGGAACTTGAAGGGCAGGTGGCAGAAGGTGGGGGCTTGCAGGCAGGGGAGAGTGTTTAAGAGTTGGCACCTGTGCTACCAGCCTTCCATCTGATGAGCAAGGGACCCTGCTGGAGCTGCAAAGGGGATGGGCAGAAGGCTGGATTTAGAGCGAGACTGAATTTGAAGTTAACCTGGTCTGAGTTTTAATAATGAAAAGTTATAAAATCTACCCAAGTGGAAGCACTGTTGCATCCTTTCAATAGGCCACGTTTTCTTACTCTTGCCCTGGCGGGCATTCTCAACCCATCTCTTTAAATCACCAGTCAGACCACGCCATGGTCCCGCCCTACATCTCCACTGGGTTCAAGTCACACTTAGGCTAACGCCGAAGGCCCTTCCCGTGGCTTTACGTGGTCTGGGCCGCTGCTGCCTATACCGAGCCTTCTGTGCCACTCTGGCTGCCTTTGTGTTCTTGGACATGCCAAGCGCATTCTCCTCTCAGGCCGTTTCCTGGTCCCGCTGCTGGAAACTGTTCCCCAGATACGTGCATCTCCCAGGTCATTCTGGTCTCCACTCAAGGACCACAGCCTTGGAGAGGCCGTCTCTTACCCTATCCAAAGTGGCACCCCACCCCACCCCAGGAAGCCTTCTCCTTTTCATCACAGTTCTTAGCACTATTTGGTATTATATATTTTTAATATGCTGTTGTCTGTTTCCTCTGCTTCTATCTAAATTGTCACAGGAGTAGTAACCTTGTCTCTTTGGTTTACCTCAGTATCCTGAGCAAAGATTCATGCCCGGCACAAAAGAGGTTTTTGAAATATTTGTTGACTGAATGTCTAAACGTCATCAAAGGGAGGGAAAGGGAGATTCAACAGAATCGAGTTAAACTTAGTATTTGGGAAAAGAATTCAGTTATTTAATGGTCCTACCCCATGAGTTAAGACTCCTTAATAAACAATGTTAAAATGAAGGCTAACACAACAACAAAAAGATTGCTGCGATTTGGTTTACCAACATGTAAAATTAAAGTTAGGCTTAATCGAGAAAATTTCGAGTGACTCCTAGGGTAGGAGGCTAGTTTTGTGGAAGCTGGTATATGTGGTGGTTTATTTCTCCACTCTTTGAGTCTGGACATGTGGCTTTCTTTGGCCAATGGGACATTAGTAAATGGAGGCATACGCTGAATTTTTGAATTGACACTTGCCTTCTCTTGGTGCTGGGAACCAGGAACCCACCACGCGAAGAAGCTGTACAAAGATCGGCACCCTCCATCTTGGTCATACTTGCTGAGGCTCCTACAGCCGCACGTGTGGACCCAGGAGGAAGCAGCAAAGAACCATCCAGCCGATTCCAGCCTGAATTGCTGGCTGACAGAATTGTGTGCTCATGAGTACTTACTGCTTTATTTTAGGTCAGTGGGTTTTCTTTGTCTTTTTTTCTTTTTCTTTTATGGTCAGTAGGTTTTGGTGTCATTTGTTACACAGCAAAGGCTAACTGATGAAGCATGTTTGGGTGTATGTACTGTGGGCGAAATTAAGTGCCACTGTTAAAAAGTAAGACACGGATATGACAGTTTCTAGCTCATCTGCCTATGGATGCTCCCCTGGGGAATACAGGAACAAACACAGGAAGGTCTGGAGAACTGGGTTCAAATCCAGTTATACCCTTTATTGGCTGTGTGACCTCAGGCAAGTTGCTTAGCATTTCTGAACCTAGTTTTTCCATACATAAAATAGAAAACCGGCCTGAAGTACTGTCCTAACTTCTTACTCCTCAAAGTCTGATCTGAAGCAGCGACATCAACATGACATGGGCGCTGTTGGAAACGCACAATCCGGCGCCCTATGCTAGACCTACTAAATCGGAAGCTGCGCGCTAACAAGATCCCCAGGGGATTGGTTTGCACATGAGTTTGGAGCTTGCCTGAACACTCCAGCATCACTCAGGATGACATCTGAGGGCTCCTGAACACTGAATAGCCACCCAGCCTTTCCCTGGGAGCTGTCTTTCCTTTCCAATCTTGCAGGGAAACCTTAGGATACTTTTGTGGGCCTTCCCACAGGCAGGCTCACCTACAATTGCCGCTGGTCAGTTACCCAGGAAGTTAGTTGCCAGTGAGCCCCCAGTTAGAGATACCCAGCTGGTAAACTTTTGATGACCACCCGCCCCCCCTTAGTCCTGCCTGCAAATGGCCAGCAGGTGCCTGGGAAGAACCTGCTGCATCTCTGCGCCTACAGCAGCTCCCGCCTCTCCGAGCCTGGCCGATGGTTTGCGCTCTTACTCCCCTCCCGCCCGGAGGCTGCACGTGCCCCCAAGCCCTAGCTGTCCTCCCGGCCGGACCTGCTCGGCGGCTGGGCATGCCCAGTTCAGCTCTGAGCGTGGCCCCCGTCCCCAATGCGCAGGTGCCACGTCTCCGGGTTTTGGTGGCCGCCGGCGGGGAGGAGGCGGAGTGGCCGCGGGAGGAGGGAGCCCGCCCGGGAGTCCGGGAGCAGCACGCGGGGAGGGTCCTCACAAAGGGCGATGCCGGACGGAGCAGCGTTAGCGCCCCTGGGGCCCTTGCGGCGCAGGGGGCAGCGGGGAGCCGGCCGGCGCGGCCCCCGGCGTCCCGGGGATCGCCGTGCGGGGGCTGGTGTCTCCGAAGTTGCACCTGCAGGGGAGACTTTCTGGGAGGCCGAGTGTCTCTGTTCCTCAGTTTACTCTCGGGGACTAAGGAGAGACGGCCCTCAGCGCGCGAAGGCGAGGGCGCAGCGCGGCCGCCCTGCAAGCCCTCGCGGTGTTTAGGGAACTAAGTAGAAACACCCCCCGCCCCGCTGCACCCCGCGCCACCCCCCCC
>PVKH010033839.1:0-11957 GCA_004027955.1 Chaetophractus vellerosus
ACTTGATGAAAAGAAATGGATTATGTGATGATTTGGGAAAAGCAAGCTGGCAAAGCAGATAGTAAGTCCATGGCCCCAAAGCAGGAGGTGCTTGGCCTCCTTGAGGAACAGACAGGAAGCTGATGTGGCTGTGAGGTAGTTAACAAGGGTGTAAGGGTGGGATGGGGTGGGGTGAGAGAGCATGAGAGGGGTGAGTTTGGAAAGATAGGCAGGGATGAAGTTAAGTGGGACCTCGCCTGCCTAAATAAAATATTTGGTGACAACGATAACACTGCCTCTGCCCTGCTGAGCTCAGTAAGGCAGCTGTACCTTTGTCCACTGCCTTCCCTCACACCCCCACCCCCACCCCCCAAATCTATGGGGACTTGCTAGGTCCTTCATGCTTCCTCAGGGTCTTCTCTTCAAAGATGACTGGTGTTCTGTGGGGTCAAGCACAGGCAGCTCTGGTGTCAAAGGACTTTAGGATACTAGGAGTCCCTGAATGATGGGAAGAAAGCCCAAATGTATTAGCTTTCATCTCACAAAGAAAATACTCTCAGGAGTAATTTTTTTCTATAAAATTTAGCAGAGACTTGATTCTTCCTTTAGAACAGTGTGACAGATAAGCATAGAAGTGACACAGCTACATGCATTATTTGAGTGGGTGATACAATGATGTTGGCCCTTCCTACATGAGAAAACATTACAAATAACATATATTGGATGAGCAGTGTTGAAATTTATGGAATTTCTATATGTGAATAATTGATAAAAATACAAAGAACCCTGGGGAAACTCTGGGGCAGAACTCAATGCACATTTTCTCTGCCCCCACCCCCCCCCCAACTGTTCTCCTAGCCAACTCCTATTCATCCTTCTGATTTCAGCTCAACCAGTAGTCACTTCCTCAGAGAAATTGTCCCTGATGACCACGGACTAGGTTAGTTTCTCTACATTATTCTTTTCCCTCTGAGACTATGTTTTTCTTCTGAAACATTTTATTACAACAATAATTGCAATTGTTATGTGAATACCTTTATTGTCATTCCCATCAGATAGAGAAAGCAAGGACTATATCTGGCTTCATTCATTCATCCATTCATTCATTCAACAAATACATATTAAGTACTCATGATGTGCTAGGCAGTGTGCTAAGTGACAGGGTACAGAGATGGTCTCTGTTTCCCTGGAGCTCACTTTCTAGTTGGGAAGTACATTTGCCCCCTTGGACTATACTCCTTTGTATCATCCTTTTCTTCTTCCTTCCTTTCTTACCTCCTACCTTCCCTCCTTCCAAAAATATTTAGGGAACACCTATTCTGCACCAGGCTCTTAGCTAGCTGCTGGGTATGCAGTGGTGAGCAACACAGTCCAACAGTCCACGGTTCTATTTTTGACTATAACATTTCAGGGGGCGGGGAGGAGGCAGAAGTAGATATTGTTAGCTTGTGTTTTATAATTGGAAACATTAAGGCTCAAAACTTTATGTGGAACTATTTTTTATCTTCACATAAGTGCTCAGATCTGGTTCTACTCATGGAGGAGAATGAAGAAGTTTACCAGTGCCAAGATGTGCTATAGGCAAAGGTAGGCAGGCTGGCGATAACTCGAAATAGTTCACTAATCTTATAAAACCCACTCACTGTTTTTCTCACTTCAATCTACTTAAAAAGGAAATTATATTGCCTATTACAAATCAGTATCAATTTGCAAAAATAGATGGTAACCATAAAAGTAAATATAATGAAACAAAAGGATGTTATTAAGTTCTAGCTATACATTTCTGCTCCCATCCAAGATGGAGTAACAAGGACTAGATTTAACCTCCCACCTTAAACAAACAAAACAAAAAAACAAAAAAAAAGGCAGACACTGGACATTAGACAATCAAGACAGTGATTCCTGAGAGGAGGAAACAAATGAGGTGAGCCCCATGATTAACTGCTCCAGTTCACTGTCTTAGGAGAGTTTCCAGTCATCAGTACAGAATGAGGAACCAAGAACAAGCCCAGGGGACTCCCTCCCAAATTGAGGAGCTGTTTCTGAAAACCCAGAGAGTACATGGTGGCTAGAATTCAGAGGACAGAGAGGAGGAGCAGAGAAAGCTGCACTGAGAGAGCACCCCAGAGATGTGCACAGAATTCAGCAGAGTACAGGTCAGCTACCCGGAGTTGGGAAAGAACTACCCAAAGGACTAGATGGAGTAGTACTTGGGGCTCACACAGAGCATGTATAGTCCCTGTTCCCACCAGCCAAACTGGAAAACCTCATGATTCATGGGATACTGGGTAGACTACTCAGAAGGCTCTTATCTAGTAGTGGGGAACAATTAGCCTCAAATTGATCACTGCTCTGGTACCACCAACCTCAAAAGAAATATTCAAAAGGATCAAACTGTTTTCACTTTGCTGTGACTTGGAACAAACTTCAGGAATACTTATAAGAATAAAAAAAATACCCAGCATCCAAGAAGGTAAAAATTTACAATGTCTTACAATCAGTAAAATAAACTAGGCATGCATAGAAGCAGGAAAACCCTTCCTACAAAAAGGAGAAAAAATTCAAAACTGACCCAGAATTGATGTTAGAACTAGCAGATAAAGACATTAAAACAGTTATTTTAATTGTATTCCATATTTTCAGAGTCACAAGGAGACAAAGTAGATATTAAAAAGACCTAAATTGAACTTCTAGAGGTGAAAATCACAATGTCTAAGATAAAGAAAATTTTAATGGGATTCATGTCAGATTATATATTGCATAAGAAAAGGTTAGTGAACTTGAAGAATAACAATCCAAAATGAAACAAAGAGTAACAAGATTTTTTTTTTTTAATGAAAAGAGTATCTGTGAGCTGTGGAATAAATTCAAGCAGCCTGCCATAGTTATATTCGGTGCCCTAAATCAGAGATGTCTGCTCTTACCACTTCTATTCAACATAGACTAGAGCTACCAGGGAAAAAGGTGAGAAAAAGAAGAAAACAGCATCCAGAATGGAAGGAAAGAAATAAAACTGCCTTTCTCCACATATGACATGATTGTCTATGTAAAAAATCTGATAGAATCTACAAAAAAGCTTCTAGAATAACTAAATGAGCTTAGAAGGTTGCCCAATATAAAATCAACATTAAAATCAAGTGTATTTATATATACTAGTAACGGAGATTAGAAATTGAAGTTTAAAAACAATACCACTTACAACAACATCAAAAATATATAAGTATAAATATGTGAAAGACATGTACACTGAAAGCTACAAAACATAGTTGAGAGGAATTAAAGCTATATGTTCCTCATGGGTTGGATGACTCAGTATTGTTAAGGTGACAGTTTTCCTCAAGTTAATCTATAGATTCATGTAGTACAAACAAATTCCCCAAAAAGCCTTTTTATAGAAATTGACAAGCTGGTTCTAAAAGACATGTAGAAAAGCAAAGGACTCTAGAACAGACAAAATAACTTTGAAGGAGAACAAAGAGACTCATACTGATGTCAAAAATTATTATAAAGCCAAAATTAAAAACCTGTATATGTTCATAGCAGCTTTATTTGTAAAAGCCAAAAAAGTGGAAACAATCTAAATGTCCATCAACAGGTGAACTGATAAACCCATTGTGATATATTCGTATAATGGAATACTATCCAGCTATACAAGGAATGAACTAGTGATGCAAGTAGATTAATCTCAAAATAAATATATATAAAAATGGCCCAACAAAAAGATACACACTGTATTATTCCATTTCTATAAACCTCTAGAAAATGAAAACTAATCAATAGAAACAGAAAGAAGGTCAGTGGCTGCCTGGGGACAGGACAGAGACAGTGAATGTAGTGGGAGGGATCACAGTTGGGCACAAGGAAACTTTTGGGGGGTAATGGGTATATCGATGATCTTGATAGGCTTCATGGGTATATGCCCATGCCAACACTTTTCAAATTTATACTTTAATTATATGCAGTTTATTGTGTGTCAATTATACCTCAAAAATGCTGTTAAAAAACCTTCTGTTGCCTCACAGAGTCCTGTCCTCCCTTTAGTAAAAAGGGAGATTAGCTAGCAGTACACAACTAAACAGAGGCTTTTTCCTTGAAACATAAAGAGGCATTGAAAGAGAATTCAAAAGGGAGCAAGCTTCTCTGTGACTGAATGCTTCTCTGTGATTGAATGCCTTTTCCATGAACCACTTTAAAGTACCCCATATACCACCAGGTGAGATGCGTAGCCATCCGACACTTTGGAAAACGCTGAACCAGGAGAAAGATCAAAACACTGTTAGAGTACAGAAAGTATTACAGGTGAATTTATATAATAAATCTTGAGTTAAGGTTGGAAGTCTATAGCCTTGCTGAATCTTGGAGCAATAAAGGCTTTAGACCACTTTTGCTTACGGGAGGAACCCAGGATTCTCCTCCAGATTCCTGCTCAGCCACCCTGAGTGATTATAGCTTCTTAGAGTTTCCTCAGACACTAACATCCTGCAGGCTTTAACAATCCATTGGATGTGCTGGCCCCTTTCCCCAAACCAGGACAGAGATAAGGCCTGATTTCAAAGTAAAATTTTTGGTAAGCAGTAAAATGTGAAAATAGGAAATCCCAAAGGAAAGTGGAGGGCGAAAGTGATAGCCAAGAGAAGGGAACTGTTGGGTACAGTGTTCTGACAAGATCATAAAAGCCAGCTCTTCCACCAGTCTGTTGCTGCTTGCAAAATATATAAATTGTACACAGGTGCAGAGTCAAATAACAGCAGAGGCCAATATTCCTGTTGTAAGAGGGACGTGGTCTCTCCAAGCTCAGAATACTGCACTCTTCAAAAGCAGACTTTAAAGCAAGAGTCATGTTGCACATGGGATGACACGGGACAGCATCAATGAAGAATCTGGCTGAGACTGAGAAGATGCAAGAGGGCATGAGAACTACAAGATATTTATTTGAGCTGCTTGCCCCATAAAGAAAATTGAAATGTCATAGTGTTCATTTCATTGTTCCTGTGACAATTTACCACAAATCAGTGGCTTAAAATAACACAAATGTATCATCCTCCAGTTCTGGAGGTCAGAAGTCTGATGCAGGTCTCACTGGGCGAACATCCAGGTGCCAGCCGGGTTGCATTCTTTTCTGGATACTTCTACAGAAGAATCTCTTCCTTGTCTTTCCCAGGATCTAGAGGTGACCTGAATTCATTGGCTCACGGCCTTCTTCCTCCATCTTCAAAAACAGTAATGGCAGGTTGAGTGCTTCTCACGCCTCACCTCTCCAACTTCCTCTTCTGTATTCAAGTATCCCCCAGCCTGCCTCTTCCACTAAGGACCTGCGTGTTTCCATTGAGCCCACCCACATAATCCGGGGTGATAGCCACATCTAGAGATGCTTAGCGTGATCAAATCTACAAAGTCCCCACTGCTATCAAACGTAACAAATACGCATGATCCGGGGATTAGGAAGAAAACATCTTTGCAGGAGTGGGGGGCAGTATTCTGTTTCCATGGTCAGCGAGCCACCATGGTGTATGAAACCATTTTGTCTAGGAGAAAAGAACAATTCTAGGAAGCTATAAAACGCTTTCTGGGGCAGGTAAAGAAAGCAGGTCCTTTCATGGAGTGCTGTGGTTAAGGGCAAGAATGTCAGGCAAGAGGGAGAGCATCCCTGGTGGGAAGAGCTCCGATTTTAATTAGCAAATTATAGAGGAAATGGGAGTGGGATTTGGTAATGAAAAAGGAAAGGAAGAAAAGGATGCCTCGGGTGCACACTTTCTCAAAAATTTCCATCATACACATAAATTTGATATCGGGTACGCCAATTGCCTACACGCTTTCTAGATGAGGACAGCAAGATTGAGAGTCTGCCTTTGAGCCATTGTGAAGATGGAGTCAGGCTAGTCTTGTTCACAGGCCTGTGGTGAAAGCCCACCCCTTCCCCAGTATCACCACTTTGCCTAACTCATCAGTGGAATGTCACAGGCACCTTATCCCTTAATATTTAGGATTTGGGTCTCTGAAAACTCTTGTCCCCTCTGGATATGATAGTGCTTCGAGCTGTCAACATTGTAGATTCCCATTCCCTGTTTGATTTCCACCACCTCTAATCTCCAGGGAGGGGTCACAAATCTCTCAGATTCCAGAACACCACTTAGACCACATTTACTAGTGGGTAGGGTTGCTGTGCTGTCAAATATGACATACCCAATGTACGGCTTTCCTTCCATGCAGCATGTGTAAGTTGAGCCAGACCCCTTTTAGAGCCTGGTTATCTTGTTCTCACTTCTTCAAATGAGCCTAAACAGATTCTCACTTCGGCTCCTATGCCAGGAGCCCAGTAAGAGGGTGGTAAGACCCAAGGCTCTGGGCTACTTGTTCCGTCCCAACTTTACCAGCTAACCATTATCCCACTTGTACTTTCACGTGTGTAACTGATTTTCTCACTCTTTACTCCTTCCCTTTTTTGAAACTCTTCTAGGAAGCCAACCCTAAACACACACACACACATCACACATCACTCCTCTGTGCTAAGTAGCTATGAAACACTGGACATATGGCAAAGTTCTTAACCTCTCTATGGTTTATTAAAATTCCTAGTTTATCTCTCAGCACCATATTTATATTTTCATACCATTCCAACCAAACCAAAGTATAACTTTCACTTTAATTTTTACTGGCATGCATGCAAAATAAGTCCAATAAACAATCTGGAGTTATATCTGCTTTACTGAATTAAAGTGAAATTTATGGGGAGAAGGAAAAGTGTTTATATATGGAAAAAAAAGTAAAATATTACATCTGGAAGGCGCCTTCATTTTATACACGAAGAATTTAGAGCTTGTGATAAGCTGGGACCCAGATCTAGACCCCCACACTTATATTTCAACTGGAAGATTGTAAATGGCTGAGGAATTCGGCACATTTCACTCAGAGCTTCAGAAAGCAGTGGCCTTGAGAGTTGCTGGGAAAATATATGTCAAAGCACAAGGCAGAAGTTCACAGCTGAAGGGTCCCTGTATTCTGAACACCCTTCACCTTCTAGCCAGAATCATGACTCACTTCTGTGTCTCTAAATTTACTGGGCTAGTGTTGTTTATTACACACTTATAGACCTATGCCCACCATGTACATCCCCCTTCCTCAGGTAATAGCAACTCAGTTTTTCCTTTGGGGAATGACCTGTGTCCCATCCATGCAATCTTGGTGGGATGATGTATCGGTGTTCAGTTGTACTCTGGTCAGGGAGAGTGCATGTGATCCATAGGCCAATCAGAGACTCTCCTGGATATTCTGATCTTGATCAGAGAGACATGGAGATAAAAGACAGTGTAGGCCAATTCTTCCAGTAGGGACTCCCTGAAAAGACAGTCAGCTACTGCCTGCTCCCAAGATGCCCAGCACTCCCCTGGATCCCATCTTCCTGTGAACAAATTACTCATCTTTTCCTTCATTTTGATACTTCATCTCAGATCCTTCCAATAAACTCCTTTCTTTGCCTAAGTTTGTTGGAACTGGTTTCTGTTACCTGTGATCAAATAACCTCAACTGATAAAACATCCAGTTAGCAGTTCTATTGATCAACTTCCACTTGACTTTCATTAGCCACCCTGACCACACACATGTGGTGTGCCTGCTTCCAGAACACCCGTGCACTCCATTTGAGATATACCTCACCTAGCATCTGGAGTGTGTGTTCCCAAGCTTGTTTATACCAATTGCACATGTTCTTATAATTATGTAACTTAATTAAATGTTATCTACCCAGTGAAATGTGAAGGCAGAAACAGTATTTATCCCTGTGAGAACTGAGTTGAGTTCTTTGGAGATTTGATAAAGGTAAGCAACTAGGAAATGCTATCCTAAGTCAAGTGTGGGTGAGAAGGCTATCAGATAATGGTACAAAATTATAAAACACTGGAAGATTTTTTTCAAATCAGTTTGCTCCTCAAGGGTTTTTAAATCCTTAATCTGCTTTAAACAAATCAAAACTGGAAAGCACCGAGTTCCTAATGGGTGATTCCAATGAGTGGACCCAAAATCAAAGAAAATGTTTTGCTCTTGAAAAATTGAGAAGCAAATGAACATTGTTATGCATATTAGGTTAAAATAAAATATCTAAAGTACATATCATTTATTATGATTTCTTTGGTTTCTTTTTTTTCAATTGAGTGACCAAGTTGAATATGAGGTCTTTGTGTAAAGAAACCGAGAGAAAATCTCCTACTAGACTCATATCTACCCAAGTGTTAGTACTGGCCTGTGCTGAATTTAGAGACATCCTCAATTCTTTTCCTTTCAAAGGATGAGTTGCAAGAACCTCTGAAGGATCACTGAGTTCACATCTCCTTTCTACAAATGAGACAATTGAGGCCCAGGGCAGGGAAGACTCTATGCCAAGTCGTGCAGTGGTTGATGGCAGAGCTGAGACGATGGTCCAGGTTTCCTTAATGTAGGAGCTCATCCTGCAGCACACAAATTTGGTCCAAAGGATTTTATCCTTTTATTTATTCCTTTGTAGACACACTTTTAATACAAAAGGAATTATTATAATAAGACAATGTGAAATAAACTATAAGGCCGTTTTTGGAATAGTATCCCGTCAAAAAGATATGAAGTTCGTTACTCAGAAGCAATGGAAATGGGATTGAATTACTCTGGGAACCCTGAATAAATCACAGTTAACTCATATGCATACATTTTAACATTTTAACTCTGTGAACACTAATAATGGCCTGTGCTATCCCTGGTCTGCTTTCTCCTGTGTCAAACAGATTCCCACATTCCTGACTTGCTTTACCTGATGCAACTTTATAAATGAAGCAAGAAAGATGCATTTTAATAGTAAATAACCAGACCAGCAATGTCTTCTCTGTAATTATCTTAGAAATTAAATTGGCTAGGGTTTGGGCGAAAAGGACAAGTCTGAATGGTGGTTTTGTGTTGGGCAGTCAACGACAAAGAGTTTATTGCCCAGCTATTCTGCACAACCTATGACCCATAGCAGGGTCAACTCTCACCCATCTTCCCCTCCTCCCTCCCCTTCTCAGAGGTTGGTTGTGATGTTTTGTTTCACTCTTCTCTCAAAGGAGTTGTAGAACTTCTCAAAACCAAAGATGTTCCTAGGCCAGACTGCCAACACTGGGGGTTGGAGAGCATCTTAGCTTCCTAAGGCTGCCATGACAAAGTACAGCAAACTGAATGGCTTAGAATTTTATTGCCTCACACTTCTGGGGGCTAGAAGACTGAAATCTGTAGGAGAGAATGCTTCTCTGCCTTTTCCTGGCTTTTGGAGGTTTGCCATGGCTTCCCATGGCATTCTCCCCTGTGTGTGTCTCTCTGTACCAGGCTTCCCTTCTTATAAGTAACCAGTCACGTTGCATTAGGGTCCATCCATACCCAGTTGGTTTCAGCTTAACTAATCATACCTTCAAAGATCCTAGTTCCAAATAGGGTCACATTCACAGGACCAGGAGTTAGGACCTGAATATGTTTTGGGGAGGTCACAATTCAACCTATAACAGGAACATCTGGTTCTTTGCTGGGTTTTATTTCTTAGGAGTCTCCAGCAATCTAGGTCAGCCAGGGGTTACACAGTTTACCACTACAGGGCCAGGCAATTAATATATATGGTGAGATGGGTGGAGGAGATGCTGTAAACTGGAAGTCTGTGCCTCATCTGAAGGGACAGCTGCAACTCAGCTCCAACCTCCTGGAGGAATATGGGCACAGTCAGCCAGATCTGATGACCTTTTAAATAGAGCTCAAAATCCAGTTATTTTATGTAAAATTTCTTGATTTTAAAGTGAGTTAAAAAAATTTTAAGCACTCTTCAAGCCAAGAGTCCATGTACTACCTGTCAGTGACCTCTGGCTTTCCTAGTCTGCCTTTGCTGCCAAACCTGCATGGGTATGGTCAAACCTGGGAATAGGGTATGAGCTTTGTTGAAAAAGGCAAATTTCAGCCTTCTTTAGTTACAGGCCACTTGAACCTATCTAGTCTTAGAAAAAAAGTTTTTCCTATAGCCCAGGCTAGCTTGATTGAGTTCAACATTGGGACTTGGAGGCAAAAATAAAACTCAGCATTATCAAGAGTATTAGCTTGCCAGACTAATTATTTTGCTTTCTGATGAATTTCCCCCACAGCCCTCTGGAAAGGGCTACAGCAAGAATCAGTGGTTCAAGATCTGTGCCCTGGCCATATTTTCTTCCTTTTAATTATCTGCAGATAGCCCTATTATATCTCCCAAAGATTCTCTTGTATGTCTGTGAGGGAGAGAAGAAGGCAGAGGATGAGGATTAACAAATCCTACAAATGAATCAAATTAATTATATTGTCCACTTCATTGATTCTACACAGACACATCCAAAATTATGGAAGCCCCACTATAGGTCACTATTAAAGCTGCCAGTAATCTTATTTAATGGAAATACTGTTTATTTTCCACCTCTACTATTTCAGGGATCACAGCATTCTTGTAATTAATTAAAATTCAATAAGGACTAATTGTTCATTATTGAGAGATCAAGATACTTTACATAGCTTTTGGTTCCAAAGATGACTTAATGTAATTAAAGAATGCCACACTTTGGCATTTGGTCTTCCTTACTGTGTCTGTACTTGGTTAATAAATTTTTTAATTGAAAACAATCTTGGTGGGTGAAACTATAGTGTGTTAAGTGAGCCAACCAAATGGTTCTGCTCTTCATCATTAATAATCTGAGAAGCTAGAGGCTCCTATGCAATTTATTGGGCACTTATGTGTATAGCTTGATGTAGCAGTAAGAATAAGAGACCAATTGATTCATTTCTTTTGTAAAGTACCCACAGACCACCATCAGGAACTATCTCTGGGCAAGGTCAGTGACATATTATAAAGTAAGGATAGTCATGAGTCCCTGGGTACTCTGGACCTGTTTCCCCTGCTGAAGTAAAAGAGGATTAACCAGGATCTTCTCTAATGTTCTTTTCCAGCCCTGACTTTGTGCAGAAGGGCAAGGTCTGGATCCAGTATCTGGGTTTGAGTCCTTGCTCTTCCCTGCTCTACCAGTCATTCACTGAACGACCATGGAGAAGTTCCTTTTTGGACATCAATTTACTCTCTATTAAATGAGAATAGCAGTATGACTGTTCTCATTTGCTGGAAGCAATATACCAGAAATGAGTTGACTTTTACAATGGGGAATTATTAGCTTACATGCTTACATTTCTGAGGCCATGAAAATGTCCAAATCAAGGCATCATCAAGACAATACCTTCTTCCTGGAGACCAGCTGCCAGCGATCTTGGACTCCTCTGTCACATGGCAAGGCACATGGTGGCCTCTCATGGTCTCTCCCTTCTATTCCAGGTTTTGTTGCTTCCAGTTTCTTGCTTCTTTGGCTCTCTCCCTTCTCTCTCTGAATTACATTCTATTATAAAGGACTTCAGTAAGAGGATTAAGACCCACCATACACCACACCTTAACTGAAGTAACCTAGTCAAAAGGCCTTACTTACAATAGGTTTGCACCCACAGGAATGGATTAGCTTTAAGAACATTCTTTCTGGCATCCATACAGCTGCAAACCATCACAATTACCAACCTCATGGTGGTTGTGAGGATTAAATGGGATAACACATGTGCTTAGACCTGTGCTAGACATTTGGTAAGCACTCAAAAAAAAAAAAAAAGTAAACTAAAAATATCAGATCATTGAAGTAACTGCAGTTCCTTAAAAGGAGGCCTTTGGCCCAATGAGAAGGAGCCCTGGCTTCTGGTCCCAGCACTGTGGTCAGCTAATTCTGACCCTGAGCAAGTGGGGCTTACTAGGTCCTTGTTCCTGCATCTATAAATGAGGAGGTTGAACTGGCACCATCAATTCTCAACAACCACTAATTTATAATTCCCAAAGTAGAAATCTGGGTGCTCCTGGCAATTCTAAAGTGTATATTTCTATTTAGGTTAACTAATCTCACCCTTAGAATATGGATTAAAATGATCAGATCCATCACGTTGTCTAG
>PVKH010033840.1:0-11958 GCA_004027955.1 Chaetophractus vellerosus
GGGGGGGATGCAATAAATAAAAAAAAATCTTTAAAAAAAAAGTATTAAAATATTACTGTTATAATCCATAGTTTGCATTGGGTGTATTTTTCCCATATACCACCCTATTGTTAATACCTTGTAATAGTGTTTCTGTCCTTTTCTTAACCTGATTTCTTATATGTTAATCAAAATTTTTAGTGTTCCATTTAAATTCCACTTTTTGAGTGGCTGCTCTAGGAATTCATTATGTGTCTTTAATATATTGCTTAGATTTAATATATTATACTACTTCAAATAAAATAGAGGAAACTTGCAACACTTAATTGTATTTAGCCTCCATCATTTGTGCTAGTGTTGTCACATGTATCTTATTTACATGTTATAAACTCCATTTAAAGTATTATAACTTTTACTTAATATCTTTCAACAGTTGTGAAAAATTGTTTGCCATTATCTCTTCAATATTGCTTCTGTTTTATTTTCTAATGTTTTTCCTTGTTGGATTCCAATTACATGCATGTCAGTCCTTTTCTCTTTGTTTTGAGGTTTCTTCTGTATTTTCTATCCTTCATATTTTTCTGCACTGGAGACTAGATATTTTCTATTGACACATCTTTCAATTCATTTCCCCTTTCTGCTGATGTTCTAACCTTCTGTTAAAATCATCTATCAAGTTAATTTCAATATTTATATTTTATGTTATTGAATTTCTATTTGATTCTTTTCAATAGATTCAAATTCTCTGGTGATACTCTCTTATTTTTTTCCATTTTTCCATTATTTTGTTCAACATAGCAATTGCAGTTTTTTTTTTAAGTCCTTTTCTGCTAACTCCAATATCCATATCACTTTTGGATTTGTTTTTACTGTCTATTTTTCTCTCTTTGTTTTTTGTCATTTGGTCCTATTTTTTTGGCATAATATTTTACTGCATCCCAGGCATTGTGAACAGTTGTAAATGTTCTGGATGATACTATCTACATTTTGAATGGATTAACACTTTCCTCTGCTAGGCAAACACAGAGGGACAGATTATTTTAGTCCAATCAGAAACTAGGCTGAGTCCAGGCAGCCTAATGTATATACAAGTTTGAACTTTAATTCTTGTCTCCTTAATTCTCTAAGGATGATTAACACTGCTTTTCAGAGTTTTCTCAATTTCTTAATTCTAGCCCCACACAATTTCAAATTTTGGGGTATGTCTTGAGATGATAATATCAGCCATGTGTCAAGCAAGATTTGTTCTACACTCTTCTTTCTTGCCAGGATATTGGATCTTCAAATCTCTGTTTTTTGCCTGTCCAGTTCTGAGAGATGGCCAAAAGCTTTTCTCTTCTCTCTGCCTCCCAGCAGAGGCCCTTTGCCTGTAACATTTACCTCAATTTAAAGCCTTAGGCAGTGAGAGAAAATGTGACTGCAGAATGTTGACTTCACCTTTCAACAGTTCTTCCATCTCTGGACTTCGTCCCTCAAGTCTTGGTTGCCTCAGAGCTTGCGAATGCCAACACATTCATATTTTTTCTAGTTTTCCAGTTGTTGACACGGGTGCATTGGTTTGCCACAAACTACTCTACATAGCTGGATAAAGAAGTCCAAATACAGCAATTTTAAAATTTGTGTCTGATAACTCAATTATCTGGAATCCTTTAAGTCTGTTCCTATGGATTTTTGTTTGTTTTCATTTTCATTCATGTTATTTTGTTCTTTTTAATAGAATTTTATTTTTAAAGATTTATTTTATTTATTTCTCCCCTCCTCTTGTTGTTTGTGCTTGTTCTCTGCTCCCTGTGTCTGTTTGTCGTGTTTTCTCTGTGTCTGTTCGTCTTCTTTTTAGGAGGCACCAGGAACCGAACCCAGGACCTCCCATGTAATAGGTGAGCACACAACTGCTTGAGCCACATCCACTTCCTTTTAGTATTTTAAATAACTTTATTGAGGTTAAGTAGACACTAAATAAATTATTCATAGTGTACAATTTGATAAGATTTATTTATTTATTTATTTATTTATTTATTTATGAAGTACCAGGGATTGAACCCAGGACCTTGTACATGGGAAGCAGGTGCTCAACCACTGAGCTATACCTGCTCCCAATATGATAAGTTTTAACATGTGTATACATCTGTGAAACCGTCACCACAATCAACATAGTGAACACATCCATCACCCCTGATAGATTCCTTATGCCCTCTCTCATATTGCCTTCTCAGCAACCCACAGCTCAGCTTTCAGTCACTAAAGATAAATTTGCATTTTTTACAATTTTATATAAATAGAATTAGTACAAACTCTTTTTCTGACTTCTTTTAGTCAACCTAATAATTTTGAAATTCATCCATGTAGTCATAGTTTATTCTTTTTTTTTTTTTTAAAGATTTCTTTATTTTATTACATATCTCCCCTTCCCCCCGCTGCGGTGACGCGCCAAGAGTAGTCACTGCGCAGGCGCGGCTTTCCCCGCTTGTGGGCGGTCTCTGCGTCCGTTCATGGCTGGCTTTCAGTTTGCGGGTGGCTGGCTGCGCTCCATCTGCGGGCGACCTGCCCTGCCCGTGGCGGCTCTTGCCATGTCCGTGGCAGCTTCTTGCCCTGCCCACGGCGTCTCCGGCCCGCCCATGGTGGCTTGCCATTCTCAAGGCGGTCTGCCCGCTAGGAGAGGTCTGCGGGAACCGAACCCGGGGCCTCCCATGTGGTATGCCGACGCCCTATCCACTGGGCTATCGAGCCGGCCCATAGTTTATTCTTTTTTATTGCTGTGTAATATTGTACATACCAAAATTTGTTTATTCCTTCACTTGTTGAAAATTTGGGTTGTGCTTAATCAGTCTCACCAAAGATTTATCAATTTTATTAGAGGTTTCAATGAAACAACTTTTGTCGAATCTGTATTTTGAGTGTTTCATTACTTTGTGTTTTTATCTTGAATATTTCCTGTCTTATACATTTCTTTACCTTTTTTCCTACTTCTAGTGGAGGCTTACCTCATTGGTTTTCTGCTGTTTGTGGGTTGTTGTTTTTCAATCATATGCTTTAAGGCTATACATTTCCCTTAAAGAACTGGCCTAACTGCATCCCACAAGGTGTTTTCTAATTTCTTCCTTGACCCATGAGCTATGTAGAAGTATATTTCTTAATTTCACAAAATATGGGGGTTTTCTAGATACTTTAATTTTTGTTTTCTAATTTAATCACATTGAAGTCAGAAAACATTCTGTATGATTTCATGGTTGAAATCTCTTGAAACTTGCTTTATGGCCCTGCTTAGTACATTTTTGTAAATGTTTTCTAAATGTGGTTTTTGAAAATATGGTTGAAAAGAATGTGTGTTCTTCAATTGTTGGATAGTATTATATATCTTAGATCAACTCTGCATGTTTGTTTCTCCTTAATGTTCTGTCAGATTTTGCTTTCTATATTTGATATGTTATTAGATGCATACACATTTCGAATTGTTATAAATTGAACCTTGATATTTAAGAACTGATCTTCATTTCTAGTCATGCTTTTACCTTGAAGTCTAGTTTGTTTAAATGGAGTATACTAGCTCTCTTTTGACCATGGTGAGTTTACTTCCATGTCATCCCCTTATTTCCTTCCCCCCAGTGCCTAATGGCTATGTTCTATGTAGTCCCTGCTCATGTTTGAGAATGGTTTCTCTTGGTGTCTACCCCCATGGGCTACAGGCTTCATAGCTACTTCCCAGGAGGGTACAAAAATGCAGCTTAGTTGCTTGGTTGCTTCCCCAGGATTGGTAAATGCACTCAGGGTGAATTAGCTTTGTGGGTTTGGGCTAATGTCTTTGATGCTTTCAAGAAGATTTTAAATTTTTTCTAGTATTCTTAATTGCCACCAGTGGGAGGGTGGTCTGAATTACTTAGACTGCTATTAGAGGAAGTAGAAATCTTGAATAAAGATATTTTTGTTTAGGGGCCGGCTGTAGCTCAATTGGTAGGGCGCCGGTTTACCACACGGGAGGCCCCAGGTTTGGTTCCTGGGGCCTCCTTGAGCGGGCAGACCGCCTTGAGAAGGCAAAGCCACCGTGGGCAGGGCAAGGCCACCCGCGAGCAGGGCAAGGCTGCCTGCAAGCAGGCAAGGCTGCCGCGCGGTAAGTTGACTCGGAGGGTCGCCACAACAGGGGGGAGACAGGAGGACACAGAAGAACGCAAAAAGGAACACAGCAAGAACAAGCAGAGAGGGGGGGATATATAATAAATTTTTTAAAAAGATATTTTTGTATATAGATTGTACCTGGGATTGTCTAGTCCATGGTGAAAAATAGTTGTGAGTCTGAAGTCAGGTCCCTCCATATTAGTTATATTTTAGCAGTAATTTCAGTTGATAAAAATGTATATCCATGAAAAATGTTCTTTTTAATATTAAAAGAAAATTTTACAAAAATTGCAAAAGGAAACCATATAAATTCAATCTACCCCTGATCCCCGCATCACCCCCAGCCCTATGCAACCACTAATTTATTTTCTGTCTCTTTAGATTTGCCTATTTTGGACAGTTTGTGGCATCATATAATATGGAGTCTTTGTGACTGGTTTCTTTCACTTAGCGTGTTTCCAAGATTCATCCATGTTGTAGCATGTATCCAGTATTTCATTGCTCTTTATGACTGAATAATATTCCATTGTATGGAGAGCCAATGTTTATCCTGTCATCAGTTGATGGACATTTAAGTTGTTTCCATCTCTGGACTATTATAAATAATGCTGCTATCAACATCATGCACAAGCTTTTGTATGGACATAAGTTTTCATTTTTCTTATGTGTATATCTAAGAGTAGAAATGCAGAGTCACATGGAACTGTTTGAGGAACTTATTATCTGACCTTTTGATTAAAACAATACTAGTGGGGGGCCGGCTGTAGCCCAGTGGATAGGGCACTGGTATACAACATGGGAGGCCCCGGGTTCGGTTCCCGGGGCCTCTCTGAGCGGGCAGACCACCTGAGAAGGCAAAGCCGCCGTGGGTGGGACAGAGCCGCCGTGGGCAGGGCAAAAAAGCCTCCATGGGCAGGGCAAAGCCGCCACGGGCAGGGCAAGCCGCCCGCGAACGGAGCAAAAAGCCGCCCAGGAATGGAAGCAGACCCACCCACAAGCGGGGCGAGCCGCCTGCGCAGTGAGCTGACTCGGCGCGTCGCCGCAGTGAGGGGAGACAAAGCAGACATAGAAGAACACGAAAAATGAACACACAGCAAGAGCAAGCAGAAAGGGGAGGGATATGTAACAACAAAAAAAAAAACAATACTAGTGGGTGTGAAGTGGTGTGTCATTGTGGCTTTGATTTGCATTTCACTGATGCTTAATGGTGTGGAGCATGTATTCATGTGCTTATTGGCCATTCGTTTATCTTCTTTAGAGAAATGTCTATTCAAATCCTTTGCCCATTTTTAAATTGGATTGTTTGCCTTTTTATTATTTAGTTATAAAAATTCTTATATATTCTAAATATAGGTCCCTTTCAGATACATGCTTTGCCAGAATTTTTTCCCCCAGTGTATGGGTTATCTTTTTCCTTATGAACAGTGTCCTACACAGAAGTTTTAAATTTTGATGAGAGCCATTTTTTTTCTTTTGTATGCTTGTGCTTTTGGTGTCATATCTAAGAATTCATTGCCAAATCCAAGCTCATGAGATTCTCCGTTATGTTTTTTTATTATGAGTTTCGTCTCATATTTATGTCTTTGATCTGTTTTGAGTTAATTCTTATATATGATGTGAAGAAAGGGTCCAATTCCATTCTTTTGTCTACGGATATCAGTTGTCCCAACCATATGTTGAAAAGGCCTTTCTTTTCACATTGAACGGGGTTGGCAACCTTGTCAAAAATCAGTTGACCATAGACACATAGGTTTATTTCTGGACTCTCAATTCTATTCCATTGTCAATATATTCTGTATATTCTATGGATTCTCTATGTACATACGTACATTTTATATGTCTATCTTTATGCTAGTATCACACTGTGATTACTGTGGCTTTGTAGTAAGTTTTGACATCAAGAGGTGTGAATCCTCCAACTTTGTTGTTCTTTTTCAAGATTGTTTTGGCTATTCTGGGTCCTTTTCCATTCCATATGAATTTTAAAATCAGTTTGTCAATTTCTTCAAAGAACCCAGCTGAAATTCTGATAATGATTGTGTTGAATCTGTAGCTCAATTTGGGGAGTATTGCTATCTTAGCAGTATTAATTCTTCTTATCCATGAACACAGGATGTCTTTCCATTTATATAGCTCTTTACTTTCATCAATGTTTTATAGTTTTGAATATAAGTTTTACACCTCTTATGCTCAATTTATTCCTAAATATTTTATTCTTTTTATTGTATTGTAAATTGAATTGTGTTCTTAATTTCATTTTCAAATTTTTCATTGCAAGGGTATAGAAATACAATAGATTGTATAGCTCCTGCAGCCTTCCTGAGTTCTTTTATTAGTGGATTCCGTAGGATTTTCTATATACAAGGTCATATCATCTACAAATAGAGATAATTGTACTTGTCTCTGTTCTTGGGGGGAAAGCATCCAGTTTTTCACCATTAAGTTTGATGTTACCTGTGGATTTTTGTAGATGTTCTTCATAAGGTTGACAAAGTTTCCTTCTATTCTGAGTTTATTTCTATTCCTAGTGTTTTTATCATGAAAAGGTGGTAAATTTTGTCAAATTCTGCTTCTGCATCTATTGAGATGATCATGTACATTTTGTTTTTGTTCAATTCATATGGTGCTTTGTGTTAATTGATTTTCAGATGTTAAATTAACAAACCTTGCATTTCTGGGATAAATAATACTTGGTCATGGTGTACAATTTTTTGAAGGTCTTGTTCCTTGACCAGCCACAGCTATTAAGCTCCACGAGTTATTGGCTGATTGCTCTATTGTTTTCTACAATGCCCTAGAGCATAGATTGATTCACAGAGTAATCCAATCAAATTCTGGGTCCTTTGAAGAGATAGTTCCTAAGGTAATGTCTGAGCTTTGTTCTCACCCCAGGAGAGCTCTTCCCAGCTGTTTCTCTGGCAAACTACCTGGCACATATTTAGCCTAAGTCTCCAATGAATCTATCAATCTCTTCCCAATTGCCTTTCACTGGTAGGATTTTTAAGAGGACTCCTAGAATTCAACTTCTCTATATTCTGTTGCAAATAAAGTCGCTTCCTTTGAGGAAGGATTGGCGCTCTCTGTTCTCTGGCTTGCTTCTCCCCCTGGGAAATACCTCTGAGCCACATCTTTGGTGTTGGAGGTGGTTTCAATAGCACAACTCTCTCCTAGTGACATCCCTGTCCTAGAAGCTGAGTGCTCAGTGGAGGAGGCAGGAACAGCCCCAGTCTCCTTGCTTTGCCACTCTCAGCATGAAAGACCCTCCGTGAGCTGGGATAAGGATGATCAGAGACCCAGTATTCTCAGCAATGCCACACTCAAGTTAGAGCCTCCTTCCCACGAGTTGGGCTGGATAGAAGAATGGAGCCCGACCTCTCTGCCACACTACCCTGAATACCCTGGTACATAGCCTCAGCTAAGTAAAATACTGATATCCTGCCCTTCCTGAGAAGATAGCCCTCTGCCTGGGAGCTAGGGGGAGAGGAAGCACTGTCTTCTTAGCTGTACCAGTCTGGAGTGGAGTTTCCAATTTGGTTAAAATACTAGAGACTCTCCCCATTTTTACCAAGTTTTAGTAGATATTCTTTAATAACTTTTTTTTTTCATTTGCTGTATGCCCATAGGGCCATTTCCAGAGGCTTTAAATGGTGGTTTTAAAAATAATTTTCACCAGTTTCACTGGGTATCCGGTTCTGCCAGAAATGGAACTCTCAAGAAAGTTTTTTTTTTTTTTTCATTTATTTTATTACATATCTCCCCTTCCCCCCTGCTGCGGCAACGCGCCGAGACTGGTCACTGCGCAGGCGCGGCTTTCCCCGCTTGTGGGCGGCTTCTGCTTCCATTCACGGCTGGCTTTCAGTTCGCGGGTGGCTGGCTGCCCTCCATTCGTGGGCGACCTGCCCTGCCCATGGTGGCTTTTGCCCTGTCCATGGCAGCTTTTTGCCCTGCCCACGGCGGCTCTGGCCTGCCCATGGCGGCTTGCCATTCTCAAGGCAGTCTGCCCACTAGGAGAGGTCCCCGGGAACTGAACCCGGGGCCTGCCATGTGGTATGCTGGTGCCCTATCCACTGGGCTATCGAGCCGGCCCCTCTCAAGAAAGTTTTAACACAATCATTGTCTCAGGTGTGAGCCCTTGAGCCACATGATATCATACAAATAATCCCAAACTTAGCTGCTTGATGTCTGAAATCTTCAAAGCCATTCCCAACATATTAAATTACTAGTTTTGGCTAAAATGTATTCATGTTTCTAGCATTCCAACATAGATATTGCTGTTAAGTACCATAATTTTTCAAGTGGTCTGTTTGTGATAGTTTAAGATTAAGTCAGTCAGGTAAAATGGTCAGTCTGATTTTGTATGTGTTAGTTAAAGGATCTGATTAACAGCCTTAAAACCAACACTTGAATTTTAACATGTTGGATGAATGCATCAGATTACCCATGGGTTATTTTTTTTTTTAATTCAGTATTCTTAAAGATTTTACCTTGAAGCTTCTTGGGTATGGGCCGTGTCAAAACTCTAGTTGTCTCACAACAACAAGGTCTTTCCCTTTTTATTGGGAGGGGTCAATTTGACCAACTGAAAAAACATTGGATTGATATTCAGCTCTAAAGAATTTGTATAAAAGAGGAAAGGCCATCCATGGAAAAGAGCAGCAGTTCACCCTTGTACATTATGTAATATTTTTCCTTGTTCGATTGTAATTTAACTTTTCTTTCAAATGGAATGAGTAAGGACATAGAAAGATATGACTATTTAAACTGATAAAATTGTTCTTCGAGATTCTTACTGGATTTCCGTACTCATTTTTCTATTGATATTAGTCAATTTATTAATTTAGATACACATGCCTATTTAAATTATGTAAAAGTTATTGATTTAGATATATTCTATTTTTTATCCCACTCACATTTTAGGAAACAATTTTATTCAAACTCAATGTATGCTTCGTTGACATCAGTGTTTTCATCATCACAAGTGCCACTTTTTGAATCATCTCATACAGTTTTCTAGAACACATAATTTCACTTCTAAGTTGTTTGAGAAACGGAAGATTTTAGATTTTTATTTAGTACTTCAAGCCTGGTTCTATAGCCTTGAAAATAATTCTTTACTCTTCCATGCATTTCCTTTAATTTATCTTGGATAGGCTTTTGTAGTTCAAACCTGGAGAGTCCCTTAGTCTAACACACACACACACACACACACACACACAAACCCTACACATACATACACACATCCTTATTCAGACTCTCACCAATCTTCCTAAGCAAACTAGGTGATAATTTAATAAACCCATCTAAAGTTTGCTTTTTTTCTAGCCACACTCATTTCTTAATCATAAATCCAAAAACTTAAATCACCTCATTTCAAGGTGAGGACTATGCTTTTCAACCCCTTTTGGAAAAATGATTTATAGTATCTTAAAATACATTTCTTGCTAGGTAATACAGGTGGTTTTCAGTCTGAGAATACAGAGAAAAGTAGTCTCCTCATCTCTATATCCCAGACCCCAGCTCCTCTCCCACAAGGAATCACCGCTGCCTTTTCTTTGTGTTTGCTTCTGGTATTATTTTCTACTTACATGTGTGTATATGTTCTATTTCTCCTCAGTAGCAGTAGATCTATGGATATATATTTTTTAATTCAGCAAAAATGAAAACAAATCAACACAACCTCTTTGATTTTGTGGTAGTGAATAGATAGATCTTTCCATGACTACTTTTCTCTTTACCAGAAGCAAGAAGTGAGCAGACTCCATCGCAGTTTTGCCTTCATTTATCGGGGTGAGCATATATTTCCATCTTACAAGGGGCACTGTAAGTAGAGAGCCACAGTCCTGATACTGTGGTGGCTCGCATCAAAGCCTCAGTCAGCCAGCGTGTCGGCGCTGGCACGACCCGTCCACCATGCCTGAGAAGCCCGTGCTGAGCGGGGATTAGAACGCCAGCATCTGATGCCCAGGGCTGCTTCCTGCTCCCCCTTGGAGTCCTGACAAGAGATGACCTTGTTCAGCCCTGCTGAGCTTCCTAGATTTACTGGGCTTATAACAACACATGGGAAGGAGATTATGTTTATTTTTAAAACATTAAAAAAAATGCAACCTTCCCAAGGCTTTGTGGTGTCTGCGTGCGACAACACAAATACACACACACGTGCAATGTATGTATAATCACTTCTAATGAACTTCATCTCTTCCTGCAAAACTAAGTGTGAAGTCTTAAAGACTTGTCAGCTTCTCTGCCTGCGAAATTTATCTACTTCTAATTGTGAATAACAATACATTCAAGGTTAACTATAAATGACTCAGATTTCACAGGAATCTAGTCTTAAAACTATATTTCAAGATTAAAACATTTATGCGAAACATTTTTGTGGTATGCTTCCAGATCAAAATATAATTATTTATGCTTATCCCAAATGGCTTTTTTTCCTAAAGGGGGTGGTGTTTCTTTCTGACATCTGTGAAAAAAATAGATTTGTTTGACTGATTTCAAATTAAGCCTAAAATAAAATATATAAAGCAGTAAAGAGGCTTAAAATAAAGATGAGCATATAACTAACATGGATTGAAAAAATTAGTTCAATTTACAATTTCACAAAACATTTAAAAAGCAAATATTAAATAAGATTAAGAATTTTTTTTTTTTTTTTTTTTTGGTTTACCTTCTCAGTAGATTTTAGGGTACTGTAATCTCTTTCAGATTTCACCACTAGATGTCAGGAAGAGCCCGGTTAAATATAGTAGGCAGTCCTGTGTACAGCCTGTGACAGAACCTTTTAAACTTTTTCCTGGTTTTTGTAGTAAATTTGGATAGGAAGTAATTTCCTTGTGTGGGGTTTGTGTCAAAATATTCATTGTGGATTAATTTTAAGTAGGATCTTAGAAACTATTAGAAAATGTGATCAGTTGTCAAATGGTGGAAAACTTACATATTAAGCTTAGGATTATTTCCAGGAAGAATGTGATATGCTGAGTTGGGTGTCAGAGCTATGTTAAGGTCTAGTCTGGAGCCCTTAGCCAAAGATACCCCAGCCTTCCCCTCCTTTTGAAATAGGCTTGGTCTTGTCAGAGGTGCAGTCTCCAAGACTCAAAGTTTTCATAAAACTAGACCTGTTGAAGGAACAAAGGACTTTGATGATCAGGTGAGAATGTTGGAATTTAGATTTTAAGAGAACTGATGGGTTGAAGTTTAGAGTGAGAATTTGATTCAGTGTTAGGAACTTCCTCAGAATGAAGTAGCCAACTATTTAACATAGTGCCAGATGAAGTAGTGGGTTTCTTGTCACAGCAAGGATTCAATCACCAACAAGGTGGCCCTCATTGAGGGATATCATAGAAAGAATCCTCTCCCTCTCACTTAGAGGTGGAGTGGACATCACCATCCCAGAATCCTCAGGATTGGGGAATGAACTATGGACTAGAGTGGACTTACTGGTATTCTACTATAAACTTACTGTGATTCTAGCGACAGAAGAAATTACAACATTGATGTGGAGGCAGTGACCACTGGAGGCTCTGGGGGCAGAAAGAGGTAAAACAGGTGCAATACAGAGGCTTTCTCGGGACTTGGGAATCATCCTGAATGACATAGCTACAACAGATATAGGCCATTATATATCTTCCCATAACCTGCAGAATTGTGTGGGAGAGAGTGTAAACTACAATGTGAACTATGGTCCATGCTCAGTGGCAATGCCCCAGGATGTGTTTTTCAATTGCAGTGAATATGCCACAGTAATGAAGGATGTTGTTATGTGGGAGGGTGAGGGAGGTGTGGGGACCGAGGCATACGGAAATCCCTATATATATATATATATTTTTTTAAGATTTATTTTTTATTTATTACATATCTCCCCCCCCCCTC
>PVKH010033841.1:0-11955 GCA_004027955.1 Chaetophractus vellerosus
GAAACTCACCTTAGACCCAGGGATACAAACTGGCTGAAAGTGAAAGGTTGGAAAAAGATACTCCATGCAAATAGTAACCAGAAAAGAGCAGGGGTAGCTATACTAATATCAGACAAAACAGACTTTAAATGCAAAAAAAAGTTGTAAGAGATACAGAAGGCCATTATATATTAATAAAAGGGATGATCCACCAGGAAGATATAACAGTCATAGATATCTACGCACCTAACCAGGGTGCCCCAAAATACATGACACAAACTCTGGCAAAACAGAAGGGAGAAATAGACATTTCTACAATAATCAATGGAGACTTCAACACCCCACTCAAATCATTAGATAGAACGACTAGATGGAAGATCAACAAGGAAACAGAGACCTTGAACAATATGATAAACAAGTTAGACCTAACAAACATATACAGAACACTGCATCCACACTCGGCAGGTTATACATTCTTCTCAAGTGCCCATGGATCTTTCTCCAGGATAGACCACATGTTATATCACAATGCAAGTCTCAATAAATATAAAAAGATTGAAATTATACAAAGCACCATCTCAGATCAGATCAGAATGGAATGAAACTAGAAATCAATAATAGACAGGAAAAAAGTAAATTCGCAAATGTGTGGAGACTGAACAACACATTCCTAAGTAATCAGTGGGTCAAAGAAGAAATTGCAAGTGAAATCAGTAAATATATTGAGACAAATGAAAACGAAAACACAACATATCAAAATTTATGGGATACAGCGAAGGCAGTCTTGAGAGGGAAATTTATAGCCCTAAATGCCTATATTAAAAAACAAGAAAGGACTAAACTCAAAGATTTAACTGAACAACTAGAGAAACTAAAGAACAGCAAACAAATCCCAAAGAAAGCAGAAGGAACGAAATAATAAAGATTAGAGCAGAAATCAATGAAAATGAGAACAGAAAAACAATAGAGAAAATAAAATAAACCAAAAGCTGGTTCTTTGAGAAGATCAATAAAATTGACAAACCCCTAGCTAGACTACCAAAGAAAAAAAGAGAGAAGATACAAATAAATACAATCAGAAATGAAAGGGGGGAAGTTACAAATGACCCCACAGAAATAAAAAGAATCATAAGAGGATATTATGAGAAACTATATGCCAACAAACTAGACAACCTAGATGAAACGGACAAATTTCTAGAAACGCACAATGAAACTACACTGACACTACAAGAAATACAAGAACTTAACATACCAATCACATATAGGGAGACTGAATCCACCATAAAAATCTCCCAGCAAAGAAAAGTCCAGGACCAGATGGCTTCACAGGTGAATGCTACCAAGCATTTAGAAAAGAATTAACACCAATCCTGTTTAAACTCTTCCAAAAATTGAAGAGGAGGGAAAATTACCCAACACATTTTATGAAGCCAACATCACCCTAATACCAAAGCCAGATAAAGATTCTACAAGGAAAGAAAATTACAGACCAATCTCTCTAATGAACATAAATTTAAAAATTCTCAACAAAATACTTGCAAATTGAATCCAACAGCATATCAAAAGGCTTATACATCACAACCAAGTGGGATTTATTCCTGATATGCAAAGCCGGTTCAACATAAGAAAATCAATCAATGTAATACACCACATTAACAAATTAAAGGAATAAAACCACATGATCATCTCAATCAATGCAGGAAAAGCATTCGACAAAATCCAGCATCCTTTTTTGATAAAAAATACTTCAAAAGATAGGAATAGAATGAAAATTCCTCAATATGATAAAAGGCATATAGGAAAACCCCACAGCCGACATCATACTCAATGGGGAAAGATTGAAAGCTTTCCCTCTAAGATCAGGAACAAGACAGGGATGCCTACTGTTACCATCGTTATTCAGTATTGTACTAGAAGTTCTAGCTAGGCTAATTAGACAAGAAAAAAAATTAAAGGCATCTAAATAGGAAAAGAGGAAGTAAAACTCTGTTTGTGGATGACATGATCCTGTACTCAGAGAATCCTGAAGTATCCATGACAAAGCTACGAGTTCAGCAAAGTGGCAGAATACAAGATCAACACACAAAAATCAGTAATGTTTTTGTACACTAGTAATGAACAATCTGAGGAGGAAATCAGGGGGGAAATTCCATTTTTAATAGCAACAAAAAAGACTCAAATACTTAGGAGTTAATTTAACCATAGAAGTACAGGACCTATATTCAGAAAACTACAAAACAATGCTTAAAGAAATTTAAAAAGACCTAAACAAATGGAAAGACATTCTATGTTCACAGATTGGAAGAATAAATATCGTGAAGGTGTCAATCTTACTTACCCAAACTGATTTATAAATTCAATGTAACACCAATCAAAATCCCAACAGCTTACTTTACAAATTAGAGAAGACAATTACCAAATTCATCTGGAAGGGTAAGTGCACCTGAATAGCCAAAGCATTCTAAAAAAGAAAAAGCAACGTGGGAGGAATTTCACTGCCTGACCTTGAAACATATTACAAAGCTACAGTGGTCAAAACAGCATAGGGGAACTGACTGTAGCTCAATTGGTGGGACTCTGGTTTACCACATGGGAGGCCCAGGGTTTGGTTCCCAGAGCCTCCTCAAGTGGGCAGACCGCCTCGAGAAGGCAAGCTGCCGCGGGGAGGGCAAGCTGCCGCAGGCAGTGCAAGCCCCTGCAACCAGGGCAAGCTGTGGGCAGTGCAAGCCCCCGCAACCAGGGCAAGCCACCATGAGCAGGGCAAGCTGCTGCGTGGTGAGCTGACTTGGCAGGTCGCCGCAGCGGGGGGAGACAAGCAGACACAGAAGAACACAAAAATGAACACAACAAGAACAGGCAGAAAGGGGAGGATAATAAATAAATAAATAAATCTTTAAAAACAAACAAACAAACAAACAAAAACACAGCATGGTACTGGCAGAAAGACAGACACATCGATCAGTGGAATAGAATTGAAAACCCAGAAATAAATCCTCACCTATACAGTCAACTGGTTTTTGACAAACCTACCAAGTCCATGCTAACAGGAAAAAACAGTCTCTTCAACAAAGGTGTTGGGAGAACTGGATATCTATAACCAAAAGAATGAAAGAGGACCCCTATCTCACCCCCTATACAAGAATCAACTCAAAATGGATCAAAGATCTAAATAGAAAAGCCAGGACCATAAAACTACTAGAAGAAAATGTAGGGAAACATCTTCAAGACCTTGGAGTAGGTGGTGGTTTCTTGGACCTTACACCCAAAGTAAGAGCAACAAAAGAAAAAATAGATAAATGGCACCTCCTCAAAATTAAACACTTTTGCACCTCACAGGACTTTGTCAAAAGGGTGAAAAGGCAGCCAACTCAATGGGAAAAAAATATTAGAAAATCACATATCTGATAAGGGTTTAATATCCAGGATATATAAAGAGATGTTACAACTCAACAATAAAAAGACAAATGACCCAATTAAAAAATGGGCAAAAGACTTGAATAGACATTTCTCCAAATAAGAAATACAAATGGCAAAAAAACACATGAAGAAATGCTCAGCATCACTCATGATTAGGGAAATGCAAATCAAACCTACAATGAGATATCATTTCACACCAATCAGAATGGCCACTATTAAAAAGACAGAGAACTACAAGTGTTGGAGAGGATGTGGAGAGAGAGGAACACTCATTCACTGCTGGTGGGAATGCAGAATGGTACAGCGACTGTTTGGCAGTTCCTAATGAAGTTGAATATAGACTTGCCAAGTGCCCCGGCAATACCACTACTGGGTATATACCCAGAAGAACTGAGAGCAGTGACACGAACAGACATCTGCACACCAATGTTCACAGTAACATTATTCACCATTGCCAGAAGGTAGAAACAACCCAGGTGTCCATCAACAGAAGAATGGATAAACAAACTGTGGTCTATTCACACATTGGAATATTATGCAGTTGTAAGAAGAAATGAAGTCGTAAAGCATATGACAACATGGATGACCCTGGAGGACATTATGTTGACTGAAGCAAGCCAGACACAAAAGGACAAATATTGTATGAATGCGTTACTATGAACCAAATATATTGTGTAACATATATTGTTTGATTAAAAAACATTTTTATATGTATCCGGTACATTTAATTGAGAAATGTATATATTTATTTATCTGTGTTTACTGTTTAGTTTTTAATTGTTTATATTTTCAATTATTAAATGTACAAAATAAAGTTAAAAAAAAGTTGAAAACATGGGGGAAAAAATGAACAGTTTGCAATTAACACTACTTTTTAGAATCACAAACTTTTTTCAAAGAAAAAAATAACATATTTAAGATTATGTCAGGGCCGGCTGTAGCCCCATGGATAGGGTGCCGGTTCACCACATGGGAGGCCCCGGGTTCAGCTCCCGGGGACCTCTCCGAGCCGGCAGACCGCCTTGAGCGGGCAAGCTGCCATGAGCAGGGCAGAGACGCCGTGGGCAGGGCAAAAAGCCGCCACAGGCAGGGCAAAAGCCACCACGGGCAGGGCAAGTCGCCAGCGAGCAGAGCAGAGCTGCCCACGAACAGAGCAGAGCACCCACGAGCAGAGCAGAGCTGCCGGGAGCAGGGCGAGCTGCCAGCGCAGTGAGCTGACATGGCGCGTCGCCGCAACGGGGGGAGACAAAAGCAGACACAGAAGAACTCAAGGATGAACACAGCAAGGACAAGCAGAAAGGGGGGGATATGTAACAAAAAAATATATAAATAAATAAAAAATAAATAAATAAAATAAAAATTCTAAAAAAAAAAAAAAGATTATATGTCATCTTCAAAGATGTTCTATAGAACTAATAGTTTAAGTGGTCCAAATGTGAAAATGATAAGTTAATTATGACACAGTACTGTTCAAATACTGAACATATATATAATTATTCAACTTGGTTTAACTGATTCAGAATGTGAAAGGGGAGTAGCTACTTAAAAAATTACTGACAAAATGCTAATCAATTCTACACTATTCAATGTTGGAGTTCTATATACCCAGACATGCAATAAAAGTATGTGATAATGTGGAAATAAAAGGAAAGTGAAAACACGGCCAAGTTATTGTCATTATCAATGGGTGGGATTAACCTGTTTGATAGTAATATAAATTAGGGACAGTGAATCGCATTCTATAAATCTTTTCCACTCTGATTAGAGAGTTTACTTAGCATTGCTAAGACACTGCGGGGCCGGCTGTGGCCCAATTGGTGGGGCACCGGTTTACCACATAGGAGGCCCTGGGTTCAGTTCCCGGGGCCTCCTTGAGCGGGCAGACCGCCTTGAGAAGGCAAGCCGCCGTGGGCAGGGCAAGCCGCCACGAGCAGGGCAAGCCCTCGCGAGCGGCGCAAGCCTCCGCGAGCCGGCAGGCTGCCGCGCGGTGAGCTGACTCGGCGGGTCGCTGCAGCGGGGAGAGAGAAGCAGACACAGAAGAATGCAAAAATGAACACAGCGAGAGCAGGCAGAAAGGGGGGGATATGTAATAAAAAATAAAACTTAAAAAAAAAAAAAAAGACACTGCTATCTCAATAAGTTAAAGCCATGTCATAGACAAGTACCAAAGTACCGTGGAGCATTTAACATAGTACTCAGGAGATACTGGGGATGTTATCTAGCACATACAACACAATACTGACACTTAATAACTCAAAGAATATAAAATTTTACACACGGTCCCTTTTAACTGTTATATTCAGTAATCTCTATTGACTATCTTACCAATATGTACTATAGTCTGTGATGTCTTTTCTTCTGAAAAATTCTGAGTGGCATGTGTTCTTTTCCTTATACTGTGTGACTTAAAATTAAGAGGTTTGACTAAAGAGACATACTAATTAAATGCTCTAGGGGCCGGCTCGATAGCCCAATGGATAGGGCACCGGCATACCACATGGGAGGCCCCGGGTTCAGTTCCCGGGGACCTCTCCTAGCGGGCAGACCGCCTTGAGAATGGCAAGCCGCCATGGGCGGGCCAGAGCCGCTGTGGGCAGGGCAAAAAACTGCCACGGACAGGGCAAAAGCCGCCACGGGCAGGGCAGGTCGCCCGCGAATGGAGCGCAGCCAGCCACCCGCGAACTGAAAGCCGGCCGTGAACGGAAGCAGAAGCCGCCCACAAGCGGGGAAAGCCGCACCTGCGCAGTGACCCAGTCTCGGCGCATCGCCGCAGCGGGGGGGAAGGGGAGATATGTAATAAAATAAATAAATCTTTAAAAAATAAATAAATAAATAAATGCTCTAATAATAACTGAAGTGATGAATGCACAACTATGTGATTATACCAAATACCACTGATTGTACACTTTGGATTTAACATTGATTTGAAAATTCAAGTGAAATTAGAAAGTTTTGGAACAATTTGAATATAAAACATTATGCTAAAAATTACATTATCACATTAAATCTCTAGAAAAGTTAAGTGGTTTGGGAAAAATTTTCGAGTATTTCACAATGTTGTACACCTCTAGATACCTAGAGAAATTCAAGCATCATGAAACCACAAGAGGAAATATTAATTGTTTAATATTTAATGCAAAGTAAATATATTTCTTTGTAATATAAAACAAATCGTTCCAAAATTATAAATACTGTCAAAATATTCTGAAGAGATTCCAATCTTATTTAAAACCAGGACTTCTTTAAGAAAGTTACAGAAATAAAGAAATTGTGTTTTATTCTAGTTTTATTCCTTATGTAATTCTGATATATATTTCTTATGTATAACTATAAATTTTAGGGATAATCTAGGCAAAATGATAATCACATATGCTTACCTTAACTCTCTGTAGAAAAATTGTAAATTTAGAGAAAATATCCTTTAACAGATCAAACCACTGGAGAAAATTTAACATTCTCATCTGATCTGCAAGCCTAGAAAAAAATATTCAAACAAAAATAATGATTGCCTCTGGGCCAATATAACACCTATAAATTAGAGGAAACTATATTAAATACTTTCTAGTAATGAAAGAAAAATGTAATTTCATTGAGATACCTAACTAAAATTGTAGACTCTTGAGAAAAGAGATCAACTACCAAATCACTCTTGGTTTAAACATCTTTAAGACCAGTCTAGTCAAGTACACTGACATAAGAACTTTATCATAAAGTAATTCCTTGTGAAGATATTTTGTAATCATTGAATGAATGAATCATAGAGAAATAAACTAATTTTGGTTAAAAGTAGAGCATGAAAATAGGTACATAATATCTCCCCCAACACATTTAATAAGCTGTTTTTCTAACTACAAACTAAAAAGTCCTGGTGGCTAAGTCATGGGCTCTGGGACTGCACTACTATAGTTTAAGTTCCAGCTCTGCCACTTACTAGCAGTGTGATCCTGGGCGAGTGACTTTATCTCTCCACCCCACAATTTTCTCACCTTAAAATGGAAACAGTGGAAAGCGGCTGTGGCTCAAGCAATTGAGCTCCCATTTACCATATGGAGGACCCAGGTTCCATCCCTGGGACCTCCAGGTAAAAAAAGAAAAAAGGCATCCCAGACCTGCGCAGCTCATAGAGGCACAGGCCCGCGCAGTGAAGCGACGCACCAAAAAGGCGATGATGCAACCGGATAGAAAAAAAAAATAGAGATAGTCATCAAACCTACTGTATTATTAGTTGAGTTAATATAGATAAAGTTTTGAGAATAATGAATGCCTAGTGCATGAAAAGTGCTATGAAAGTAGTAGCAAATACTGTATTATTTTTATAGCTATCATCAATCAATAACTTCAAGATGAAAAAATTAATGCCATATAGTATTTCAAAAGATACTTTATAGTACTAAAATGACTTGTCAAACTAAAAATTTTTAATGAATGCTTCCATAGCTAGGAGTTTATTCTCAAAGATACTTCTATTGTTTAGAGGAAGCTCCCTACTTAAAATTCCCCAGGGAAGAAGAAAATTAAAAATTACTGACTTTCCATGTCCCTGGGGCTTCTAACAGAATCCCGATGACTTATTACTAATGATTCCCCCATTATTATGGTTGCTTCAACTAATTCTGAAACTTAATTTTCACCAGGTCATAGTGTGGAAGTTAAAATTCCACAATCTCCATTCTCTGGCATTGGCCCAGGGAAGTGTCATAGTCTTCCATATTGATATCCATTATCTCAAATCAGTTAATATTGTTTAGATAACTATATGAATGAGAAGTTCATAGTTTTAAAATAATTATCCCTATTCTTCTCAAAATAAACAAACAAGAATTTCAACAGTGAAAACAAAAAAATACAGACTTGAAAACTCAGAGAGAAAGTAAGGGATGGCTATATGAGCAATTCAAAATCATTCACTAAAAACTTTTCAAAGTCATTTTAATTATATAGCTAAATAATTTACACTTAACACTTGCTATTCCCCTGTAATGAATTCTCTTCCAATTCCCCTTTCCATATCCACATTCTATCATTCTCCACCCTGTTCTTGCCCTAGAAGGCTGTCAGGCTGGCCTTGGCCATTGAGGAGTCTTTGCAAAGACTGGAAGAAGGACAGGTACTTATTCCTCCAGCTCCCGCCCTGAGGATGACTGCGTCCCTCCACTGAAGGTCACAGCTTTTCTCAACTACTACTTGTCTTTCTCCTTCTGGATTCTGTTAATTGCTCTCTTCCCTTGTTCCTTAAATGACACTGCATTGTCACTTGTGGTTTTCCTACCCACTGCCCATAACTTGGTGAATAATTCCTTAAGTAAATCCTCAAATTATTCTAATTTGCATGTGTCATCTTTTCTCTGACTACTAACCCCCAACCTACATAGATATACTTACTTTGCAACAACATCTGTGTCTATTTCTTCTATTTGTGAAACTTTATTAATCACACACTGCAAAATTTAAGGAAAAAAATTAATCTGATTGTCTCTAGAATCCTAAGAAATCTGTTTTCCATTTTTACATTAAAAAGGACCACAATGACAATAATCATTTTACCAGACTTCTCTTATGTATCTTATACATACAAGGTGTTTGAAAAACTATAGCATTACCTTCACCCTATTGAATAATTATTCCAGAGTATGTTTTAACCATGATTTAAAAATCTATTATTTAAAATTGTCCAAAATCATACACCATAAAAATGAAACTATAATACCTAGGAGCAAAGTAAAAGAAATTCATTTTGGAGGTTACACTTCCTTGCAATAAACCCAACAGTTTAAAGGGTTTTTTTTTTTGTTCTGTTTTTTGTTTGTTAACTTTAGAAGTCTGAGAATTAAAGCGTAGCAGTTTTTAAAAAGTATTAAAGTATAATACACATAAAGTTGTATGAACAGTGCTTACAGCTCAGTAATTTTTTGCAAATGAAACACATCTTATAATCAGAACTCAGCTCAAAAAACTGAACATCGCCAGTATCCACAAGCCCCTCTCCTGTTCCCCTCCTGGTCACTATTTCTTCCCAAAGGAAACTACTATTCTGACTTTTAACACCATAGATTAATTTTGCCAGTGTTTGAACTTTATCTAAATGGAACAATAAGTACATTATCTTTTGTGTCTAGCTTCTTTGACTCCACATTATGTCTGTAATTTCATCCATGTTGTACCATGCAATTTATTTATTTGCATTGCTTTAATGTATTCCATTGTAGAAACATACCAGAATTCTAATTATCTTTCCTACTGTTAATGGAATGTGGGTTGTTGTTTTTTTTTAAATTACAAATACTGCTGCCATGAACATTCCTGTACTATTTTTTGGTGAACTTATGTATGTAGTTCTATTGGGTAAATACCAAGGAATAAAATTCTGGGTCATAAAAAATATGTGTATGATTAGCATTAGTAAACATTGGCAACAATTTTTCAAAGTGGTTGTATTGATTTAAAAACTGTTTTAATCAGTGTTTGAGAAAGGTTAAAGAGGGAGTGGTTGTATCTCTTTTTGCTTGTTTTAAATATTTAAATATTAAAAACACATATTCAACCTAATGATGATGATCAATTAAGCCTAGTAAATATATTTAACATTATGTTATCTAAGTGAATGAGATTTATCTGAGCTGAAGAAGTCAAAACAAAGATCAGGGAAGAATAAAAAAAAAAAAAAACACATGGATTTTAGTTAAAAATTATAGTTGCTCATAGATCAGGGTAAAAAAATAAATGAACATTTATCTACTGCTGGTGGGAGTATACATTGGTAAAATCATTTTAGATAGCAATTCAGGTCCATGTATCAAACAATTTAAAATGCTTTTCCCTCTCTGATCAATGATTCTACTTCTGGGAATCTGTTCTAAGAAAATGGATCTAAGTATGGAGGAAAAAAAACACCTTCATATCAAAGATGTTTGTTGCAGTGTTATTTACAATATCTAACTGAAGACAACCTAAATATTTAACATAGAGGAAAGGTTAAGTAAATGTTTAGGTTTAACCAACATAGGGTTGATAGAATTTTATATAACCATTTAAAATGATATTTCTGAAGGCTTATATAAAAAGAGGAGAAAATGCTTATGTTAGGATTCATATGTACAGTTCAAAGTCATATATATAGTATAGCAGCAACAATGAAAATCATCAGTAACAATCTACATATACCAATATTCTTAAAGTGGTAATCTTTCGGTTGCTAGACTGCTTTTACCCTTTTATTTTTCTGTATTTTCATTTTTTAATAAATGAGCAAATATTACTATTATTATACTATTATTGGAATAATGTAAAAAAACTTTCACAAAAGTTTCTAGACTAAAATATAGCAAGTAAAAATGTATAGTTACCTGTTTAATGATATTCTTTGCAGTAATAATCATTTCTTCACCATAGATTTCTAAAAAATTGAGTTTTCTTTGTTTTAAAAGTCCAAATACAAGCGAAACAAGTCTTTCCTATTAAAATTAAAAAGTATGTAATTTCACATTTCAAATATGAAATAATCTCATTTAGAGGTAGAAATATTCATCCAGCATCAAGGGTTTATTGCTTGATCCTCAGATCTCTATCCTTACTAAGGTGTTTTTCTAGAAGCCTGAGGGGGAAGAAAAAAACCTTCCCATAGCAATCTTGTCATCAGATATTTGGAGTCAGTGTTCTAAAACAGGTAAATCCTATTCCACCTCAGTGGATCAAATGAAGCTGGTTTGAGGGCAAAACAATACGAGCATATTTTTCAGGCCTAGTTTCAACAAATAGAAACTATCCCTCTCAAACCCCAATGACCAATAAATACTCCATGAGTCCTGTAATTTTTAATTAGTGATCTAGAAGAATGAAATAATAACTTGGACTCCCCGTGAGAGTCTCAACTACTTAGGCTGCTATCAAGAGTTTTTTTGATTCTTTACTAGTTTTTGGCAGTAGTCAGCAATGAGAAGTTACCATATATGTGAAGCCTGGATATGATGGATTTGTATATGTATATGCATAAGCATGTTCCTAATAGATGCTAAATGAATTTGAATGACTGATAAATTAGCATATACCTGATCAGTTCTTACAAGACATACCCCAGTGCACACTTGCACATGGAATATAAAATAATTCATCCTTTAGTTATGTTTTGAACTTGGTTTATAAGCTATAAAGCCCTCATTTAACTCTATGTACTAATTAAGCTATAAAATTATTTTATTCTCTAATCTCATAGGATAGAAAACAATTGTGGGGTGTAATGGTTTGAGTTTGATTTAATTATGAATTCCAAAAATATAGATTAGATTATGTTTGTAAGCTGGTCTGTTCATCTGGGCATGATTGAGTTGTGAGTAGGCGTTGAGCCCCGCCCCTCGGTGGGGGTGGTCTCAAGTATGGAAGGCTAGATAAGAGGCAGCAGAGAGCAGATTGAGAAAAGAGATTTGGAGAAGCAGATTTAAAAAGCAGTTCTGATGTTGGAGTGAGCCGATCGCCGGATGGCCTACAGCTGGCCTTGTGGAGAGACACAGCGCAGAGAGTCTCATGGTCTTCAGCTGAACTCGTGAAGGAGGCGGAAGCTAAGCC
>PVKH010033842.1:0-11956 GCA_004027955.1 Chaetophractus vellerosus
CCAGGGCCTGCACTTATACTCTGTTGTGTGAGTAGACATGGTGGAGTGGTTTCTCTTAGACTCATGCAATTAAAAGTTTCAGAATGCCTCTGGAACATGGCTGCGTTGTGGATGTCGGTTTATGCCATGGAGTGAGAGAAAAGATAAAATCTCACATTTCAATTCTTCTATATTCTCTGAGGTCAAGAAAAACACAAAATATTAAAGCCATAGATAATTGCAAAACTTCCTGATGGCCAACAGGTTTAAACTTCTAAGTGGTTCGGCAGAGACAAATAGAATGATTTGGGTTTCTCTTCCTCTTCTCTCTCCCGTTGGCCCACTCTCAGTAGCAGCTGATAATCGCAGAGCCTTGCCCTAAAGTCAGGCAGCAGGGGTAAGAAAGAAGAGAAGACAGCACAGGTAACTCACAAATGGAAACAGCAAATCTCTGGATAATTTTGACTTGGAAAAAATTGCCAAATATTTTTCTAATTAGAAGAGAAAAATACTAATAACTTTGTCTTTGAATGCCTATTACTGAAACACTGGAAAAAAACATACCTATAAGACAAAGCCTCGGAAATAGATGTGACTGGTTGTTATGGTCCAGCAGAAGCCTGCTGTGCAGCAGATAGTCAACTCTTACGAGGGCTTGCTATGTGCCAGACCCTCTTATAAAGACCACTGTAAGCATTTTGTTTGTATTTCTTGTATCCTCACATCAAACTTATAACTTATTGACTGTTATTATCCCTATATTATAGTTAAGGAAGCTGAGGCATAAAGAGACTATGTTACTTGCCCATGATCACACAGGTCCCAGGAGAAAGAGCTGGGATTTGAACCTAGGTACTCTAGGTACCTAGGTACCAAAGACCACCCATTTTCCACTTGCTATACTGCTTCACATGCTTGTGACATAGATGAAATATACATGTGAATTAGTAGACTTCACTCTCTCAATAACCTCCTCTGTCATTCATTCAACTATAACGACCGGCATTCATTTGGTATCTCTAGTGTAAACCTTGTATACTAGAAGAACTTGAATACGAAATGGGAGAGAAGAGTATGTATGACAGGGGTTTTGTGCAGTTATAAAACACCCTGTAAACAGATGTATATCAGTACAGTCCATATGGATACATACTTATAAGGAAAATCTCAGTGGAATGAAGAGTTATTGGAGAAGCTTAGATGAGCCTGCATTTAATAAGAGTAATATCTAACGTGATAGGCAGAATAACCGGTCGCCCAAAGATATCCATGTTTTAATTGCTGGAAACTGAATTTGTTACCTTAACATGGCAAGAGGGACTTTGCAAATGTGATTAAGGTTGATGAATTTGAGAAGGGGAGGTTATCCTAGATTATCTATGTGGGCCCAAGCTAATCATATAAATATTTAAAAGCAGAGAACTTTTCCCAACTGTCATCAGAGAGAGATGTGACCACTGAAGAAACATTAGTGATTCAATGTTGCTAGATTTGATGATGGAATAAGGGGGCCACAGGCCAGGGGAAGCCAGAAGCCTCTAGATGCTGAAAAAGGCAAGGAAACTTATTATCCCCTAAAGTCTACAGCAAGGAGCACAGCTCTTACACTGACTTTAGCTCAGTGAGCTCTGTGTTGGACTTCTCACCTACAGAATGGTAAGATGATAAATTTCTATTGCTTAAGTCATTAATTTGGTGGTAATTTGTTACAGTAGGAATAGAAAACCAATACACCTAAAATCTTACATTTGTTTGACTGCTCATAGTCTCCATAGATCTCTCACAGGCACTATTGCCTTTGGTCCCAGAGCAATCTTGAGTGTTAGGTTGGACAGATGAAACAATAGCTCAGAGAGGTTAAGTAATTTTCCCACGGTTTCACAGCTAGTGAATGGCAGAGCTGAACTTCAAACCCAGGGCTCACTCTGCACTAAAGTGTTTGTGGATAGTAACACTCAAATGGTGGAATGGTCTTGCATGTTAGCAAATCCCTTTATTGGATTGTTATACTACTTAATTGAAGCTTGATAAGGCTGATCAGTAGTACACCAAAGAGGATGTGGAAAAAAATCTGAGATAGAGTTACTAGGCCATCAGTCCTGCTTGATTGTCTAGCTATTAATGAAAGGCTGTTCATATCCTCAGTGTCAGCTCAGTGTCTGCATCATTCTCAAAGATTCATGATTTGCATAAACTATATAATCACCTAAACTATGAAATAAAAAATTGTTCAAGATTCATCATGTCAAAATTCACAGTGGTTATGATTATGTAATAAACCAGTTTGTTCAAGTGCCCCTGTGACTTGAGAAAGGCAAATAATTAGAGTAAATTGTTTTGTGATCCACCTTTACATTGTGAACCTTCCAGTGAGTCCATCATATATTCAGAATTCCAGATGTTAATACAAAAGGAGGGAATACCTTTTCAATTTAATCTTCTCCACAGAGACCAAAGCATCTGTGTTACATAGCTACCAAGGCAGGAATTTCAAAACTTATTATTTGCAATATGCAAAAAGATAATAGGATGGGAATTGAGGACTTGAATATTGAAAAGTTTAATTTTCCTGAAGAAATGGAGGCTTGGAAGAAAGGATGACTCATGTGTTCGATAAACTTCTGCAATTATCAAGCCATCTAATGAAAATGGATGAGAATGGAAAGTTAATGTGAACTAAATTTCATTGAATCAGAATGTATTCTTTACAAAAATAAGCTTTATCAAAATCATACTAATTAATATATTCAGTGTTAACTAGATACATTCACACAGTGTTTGTTTTAGACATGATTACTGGAGTACCGCTAGGCTCTAATCTGCCCAACAGCATATATTGCTATAAATTTCCCATACTGTACAGCTAATTAGCTTTAGCTCACTTCTTTTTTTTTCCTTTCACTTTTTTCAGTTTACTTTGCCATTTGGACACAGGGAATAATCCTCTTCACTAATTCCATTAGTAATTTTACATATTATACATTTTTCTTTTTTCCCTTCCTCCTCTTTCAATGAACCCACAAAACTTATTTATTGAGTTTTGAATAGGTCCAAGTCTTTCTGGCAGTGTCAGTGTAAGCATAATATTAAACAAATGACAGGGAGGGGGAGGTACAAGAAATTCATGTTTTTATGTGCTTATTACCTAATTGGGATTGCAGATCATACACACCGGAAAAAATAATCTTCCCTCTGGATGGTCTCATGGTATCATTAGCAGCTTTTAGTTATACTATGTAAACACTGAGTGCAAGGCTTTTCTCCCTTGACCTGCCCTTCCTCCCATACTTGGTGTTCTTTTAGGGCCCTTGATGTATCTTTATGGGTAGCACATTTTTGTAAACTCTCTGAGATGAGCCTGTCAGTGTACTGTACCTGGCCACAGTTTATTTTGGGGTAGCCAAAGTGGCATAACAGCATAGAAGACATGTATTAATCAGCCAAAGGGGTGCTTTTGCAATATACCAAGAATTGGTTGGTTTTTATAAAGGGTATTTATTGGGGTAGAAGCTTACAGTTACCAGGTCACAAAGCATAAGTTTCTTCCCTCACCAAAGTCCATTGTCTCTTGTTGGAGCAAGACAGCTGCCAATGTTTGCCAGGGTTCAGGCTTTTTGGGTTCCTCTCTTCTCCGGGCTGCAGTTCTCTCTGGGCTTAAATCCTCTATTTCCTCCACAAGGTCAGCTGTAGTAGACTATCAGGTGAATGGCTCACTTCTCTTCTCTCCAACATCAGAACTCCTTCTCAAAAAACTGCTTCTCAAATCTGCTCCCTCTGTCCTTTTATATTTGATTCCCCCACCCACCAAGGGGTGGGGCCCAATGCTCTACTGACATGGCCCAGTCAATGCCCTAATCATAACTTAATCATGCCCAGATTAACAGATCAGTTTACAAGCATGGTTCAGTATCAATTTTTGGAATTCATAATTACATCAAAAGGCTACAAGACCCTAGACAAAGTCTAGGAAAGGAAGCAGGAAAGTCAAGAACCAGTAATGCCTATAAACTTGAACTGAACGGTGGGTACCACAGCAACACAGAAGATCACTGTCTAGATCACATGTATCTATACCTTCATTGTTAGTGACTTCAGAGGCAGGATGGATTTTCCAATTTACTTAAATCTAGGGTTGATAAAATTAGTAGATCTATTTCCAGGGGCTATTGCCAAAGAAGTGGTGGTTTAACAAGATGTGACAAATAATGAGAGGGTTGGACAATGGAGAGCCATTTCTTTTAAGCAGATGTCCCATTATCAGAACTATAATTTAGGAAGTCTATATGGGGCAGGGTTTGGGGCAGTTTGGGGATGAATTGATAAGGTAGATGTAAGCATGTGTAGGTAATATCTTGTGTCCTCTCTGTCATTGGTGTTCTTGAATAATAGTAAAACATATTTGAGAATGGACTGATCTTGACTTTCTAAACATAAAAAGTGGGTAATATAGCTATGTATGGCTATACTTAGAGGGTTTATTATTTATTATAATTATATTGCTTGCATGTTGATATGCTTTAAATACTTCTCTGTAAACAGATATGTGTGGTATGTGTGTGTGTATAGCACTCTAACATTCATCCTGGCCATGGTTATTAGTATTTGAAGGCCACTTAACCAGGAAGTAACACTTTCAAAGTAGTTACCTAGCACTTAAAATATATTTATTGAAATATGTTTCAGAGTGTTTGTTAATTGCCACTGATGAAATGAGAATCGTTCAAGATAGATGAATGGTTAAAATATTGTAGATGTCTCACCACCTTGATAAGCTATAAAAATTCCAACAAACCCAGCAATTAATGCCACTGCTGGAATAATCAAAGTCTGCAGTCCCACTGATCCCACATTTCTCTACTTCCTGGAGAAATCATCCTAAATTCTACTCCAAAGCTGAGTTGAAATGCCATCAAAACATCACTGCATTCACCTTGGTGTGAGCCTCTCAAAGAAGATGGTAATCGTTATACCTAGGCAGAGACTGGATTTTCCCCAAAGTCTGTAACAGGTGGCATGGCCAGTTGGGGGCCATCTTGCTAATAAATGGTTATAAATTTGGTGAAATTTGGTTTGAGACCTATTTTCATTGTAAGGTAGCATCTCATAGTGATGGTGTGAGAAAGGGGATGTATAGTTCTCACTTAATTATATACAGAGTCTACTAATATTCACCAAAAGTCTGATATTGGCTGAGTGATCTAATTGTTTTGGGCTATTTTGAAACTTATCTAAATAAGTCTAAGTATGAATTATCTTCACATCCATATATGTCTATAAAAATTCCCATATTCATATATATATTTCTCCATCTATTTCTCTTTAAGAAGGAACAGAGAAGGGGTCATGCCCTAGAAACCAAGTTGGGAGATCAAGTTAAAGGGAACAAAGTCACTATGTATTGGTGGTTTTGTATAGTGTCATTCTGGCTAAGTTGGAGCTACATTTCCCAGAACCCCCTTTCCTCTATGGTTAGTTATGTCCCAAGGAGACATTGTGCAAACTTTGGAAGGCAGTAGTATGCATGAAACCTTTACTTTCTGAAAATCATAGTAGTTAAGTGTGGTAAGAGACAGATGCAGAGATCCTGTCAAGTTCTATGTTGCCCTTGATCTCTCCCACTTTGCATCGGGCTCTTCTTTCTGACTGCCAGCTTTATAGGTGACCCCAACAATGACCTCAGGCCACTATCACATCCAGGGAGAAGAAACTTCCATTGACCATAACCAGATCCCTTTCTCAACCCCCATTCTAGCTAATAGAGGTGCCTGCCTTTCCAGATTGCCCCACAAGCTCTGACTTGACCATCTGTACCAATGCTTGAGGAGGGCTAGTTAGAGACTTTTCTCTGATCCCTTCTGTGCCTTACTTCCTTGTCTCCTCCCACAATTTTGTTAGGTCTAATTCCTTTAATAATTCCTTTCTTCCATAACAGTCATAGTGGTCTGCTTCCCTGATTGAGCCCTGAGTGATCCAAGTGTCAAATGGCACAGAAAGATCAGTTGGATAAGGGTGGAAAAGCATTCTTTGAATGAAGTAACCAGGAGGTTGTTGACTTTTTCCATAGCATTTTCTCTATAGTAGCGAGGACAGAAGAATATTTTTAAGTCTTAGAAGAGGAATGGAGGAAGTAATGTTTTGAGTAATGGAGGAAGGCGAGAAAGTAGAGACAGTAAAAAAATGCAACTCTAAACACTTCCATGCTCACATTTACTACACTGTTTTAGTTTAATATGTCTGTCTACTAGCCTGAGAGCTCACTGAGTAAAGTAATTGTACTTTAATCTGAAATCTCTAGGGATTAATACAGTGCTTGGCACTGCTACACACTTAGGTAATACTTGTTTAATAAAAGAATGAATAATAGACCAAAATGTGTTTTACCTATATATATATTGAAATTTCAGATGGAACTAGGGAGAACTACCTCTTCCACCTTGGAGAGGGGTATAAAATTGTTTGGGAAAAGAACAAGGAAAGTAGAAAAAATGAATAAAAGTATACCTGATTGAGGCTAATAATTACTTAATAGGATGATTTGAGTTATACTTGACTGAAAACAGGAAGATAAAATCACCAAGATATTTCACTGCTAATTATTGGACCAATGAGGAATTTGTGGGTTTTTTTTCCTTTTTCTAGGTCATGGGCTCCATTAACAAGCTGATAAATCTATGTATCTTCTGTCCACATAATTTAAATATGTATATAGATTATTGAGCTCTCAATTTATACATTTGTGGAGTTCCCTTGGTAAAAGAAACCCCAAAGTAGAAGAAAAAACAAGTGGTTTATCCATTAAATTCCCATCCCTCTCTTTCTCCCTCTTCTTCCCTTCTGAGACTCAAGCTATTTCTCAGTGTTACCTATTAACACTAGGGAAATACCTATATGCTTTAGAAAGCACATCTGGTAAAGAACCTTTTTTTTTCCCTTATGTAATGCCAAACCATAAGTTTGACTAGTATTTTGATTTAGTTTTATGTGGTGATTTAGGAAGGGTCTTAGGATTCTCACCATAATGCAGGATGTCTAAAGAAAACAGAATAAATGGTAATAGAAAGTGGATTATAAGAGACTAGATTAAAGGTGACAAACATTTCCTGCTAGCTTGGTTTGGATTTCCTGGAGAGGAAGATCATTGCATATTTCTAGAGTTAGCATAATCAATTACAATGGACATTTATATGCAGGAATGGGATAGTTAATTCTGGAGAGCCTATAATAATATCATCATCATCCTAGTTAACATTTATGAAGTCCTATGTACTTACTAAGTGCATTCCATGAATTTTTCATTTAATACTCCCAACATCCTGTAATGTACCTGTTGTCTCTCTTCAGAGGTAAGAAACTGAGGCATCAGGTTAAGTTACTTGCCCAGAGACACATTTATCAGGTAGTGCAAATGAGATACTCAGAAACATACATAAATGGCATGGACAACACTGGCTCAGAAATATCTGAGATTTATAACTTATCTAAATGTAAAACAGCTCCCCTAGTCTCCCCTCCCTGCTGCTACCCATGTGTGCTACTTGGGGTGGGGGGAGGGGGAGGGAGGAGACTCTGTGGGTTCAGAAGGAGGAAGGAAGAAGGAAGAAACTACAAAAAGTTTGAATGACTTTGGTGTTCTGACTCCAGAGTTTGGCTCTCAGAGAGTAAAATATATCAGAGAGGATGCCGGTTACCCATTCTTCAAGTTCCCAAATATTGCTAGGTCTTTTGCTTCTTCCCAGGTTTATGAACCTAGAGTATCAAATAAGGAATAAAAGATGGTGGGAAAAGCTCTGAATGAGGAGTTAACAGTTGAACATGTTACAAGCTCTTCCTCAGTATATATACATATAAGCTGGCAATATTAGAAATCCTTCCAAGTTTCATGGACATATAAGAGACTTCAATAACATAGTGTGTGGGGAAAATAGATATTTCAAGATGCTCATGTAAAAGAAAATACCTCATTGCAAGGAATTTTTATCTTATCAATGTAACTGTTAAAATTTTGTCCAGCTTGTAAATTCAAATCTAAATGTACCTATGTGCCCGTATGTTATTTTTTTGCCCCATAAATGAAATTTATTTAAAAAAGAAAAGCCCCAAATTTGGGGACTTTAGATTCTCAGTTGTCAGTATCATTTGGTGATGATGGGGCTGAGTAATGATGTTACAGTGATGTTTATACAGGTTCTGTACTAACTAGAAGAGCTATCATTCTCTCTTTCCACTTGAAATTTAGGAATATATTACAAGATGGTGTGGAGAATACCAAGAGGCATAATATGCAGTCTCAGCCCCCAAAGATCAAAATCGGGCTGGACATGGAAGATACATGTAGGTATTTAAAGTAGAAAGACAGTGCAAGATAGTACATGCATAAATGTGTTAGACACTGAAATGTTGTAAGAGTATACAGCACAGAGATTGGCTCATCAGTGACTCATACAAACAGATGCTTCTGGACCAGGTAATATGTAGTTAAGCAAAGAAGAAACAAGAGGGACTTAGAGGTGGAATGAACAGTTTGAACAATATAAAGTGAAGTTAAATGAGCACTGAGGATAGCAATTTAGCCAAGGTGTTCATGGAAAGGAATATTGCAGATAAAAGCACTGATCTTGGACATAGAAGAAGAAATTTTCAAGCATTTTGTAAGTTGGCTGAATGACATTTTAAACATATGGTTCTGTCCATGCTTGCAAAAACAAGTCCTGGTTTTTCTGAAGGAGTTTATAAAATATTTGGTCCTCAACAGAGCTATTTTTTCCCCTCTGTTCACTTGGTGGTGGCTCTCCAATGGGGTCGTAAACCTTTCCACAATTGCAATGCTGTTTCGGTTTGCTCCCAAACATTTGTGTTTTTAAAGGTTTCAATGTCTCCCATCTGGAAGGCAGTTGTCAAAGATGATTACAAAATGTTCTTTGAAATATGACTAGCAGCCCATGGAAAGAGGCTGTTTCAGTGGACTGAATTCATGGTTGCCTCCTACATTGGCATCTTCATACCAGTAGAACAGGAAGCAGAAGGCATATTTGTTTAGTCAGGAAACTTGCATTGAGTGTTTGCGCTGGCTGCACAGGAGGGTGAGTGGGTATTTATATTACTGCTCTGATTGCAGGGCACTTTTGATTACTCATTAATGGTGTTTGGAGGGCTGTGAAAAGAAATATAACAGCACATAGTTATTTTCACAGACTTCCTTTAAAGTAGCATAATTACTACAAATATTGCTTTCATCTCCTACCGAGGCAATCAGAGCCTAATTTCAGATAGAATAGAATAAAAGTAAAAGAAGGCAAAGGCTTAAGGCAGCCACTATTTCCATTGTTTGATAGGCTCTTAAAATATTTATTTAGTAGCTTACCAGCTACTTTTAAGTGATAGTTTCCCTTTACCTTAGAATTTAGGAATAGATTTTAAATAATGTCTGTTTTTTCTTCCCACTTTATACTTTTCTATTGTGTCTGCTCCATCTACGTGTGAATAAACATCTACTTGTGCTGCATCTTTTTTGCTCATCCCTGGATAATACACAGAAACGATTTACATTCCCCAGGCTTGCTTCCTGGGTGCAAGGACTCATAGGGGACCACATCTTTCTCCCATACCTTTTATATTCCTTCATGAATTCATCTGCAGAGCCAGGAAGCCTTAAAACAATTCTGGTGGGACCTAGACATCAAATGCTGCCACACAGGGGAAGATTTTAACATTGATTAAATATGTACTTTACTGCTAAGGTACTGTGCCAAACACAGGGTTGTTATTTGAAAGTCCTTTCTGGTTAGTAGAACCATATTTATTTGAACACAATGGATTAGGCATCTGCTGTACTGAAGTTTTACCTTGAACTCTATGAGTTTTTTGTTTGTTTTTGATAAGATTCTGAAACTCCTTTACCTAATGAGACCAGGAAATAATGTGAGTGTGTGAGGAAAGCTATGGGTGAGATTGTCAAGTGTTATGGCAACTGTAGCAAACCGAAGAGCACAGCTAATCCCAAATTGATTGTTTCAAAATAGAAATGTGGACCTGGGTTTGCCGGAGATTCAAATTCTGCAAGAGAAGATAGAATGCTAAAATTTTATATAAAATTTCCCAATTTATAAAACACCTTGTGGGCTACAATGCACAGTGGTGAGGAGAAGCTAGCCTTCAGGACCTAAAATCCTTTGTAAACTGTTACAGGGTATAAATGTGGCAAATGTTTGGCCTCCTGAAGAATGAAAACAATGAACCATTTGACAGCAGCTCTTTCATTTAACACTTAAAGCATTGGTTATAAATGATTAAATATTTTAAATATCATTTACCAGTACTTAAAGACATTTATATCCAGATCTATAATTATCCATCCATCTGTCCATCCATCCATCTATATACCCATCTATCACTATTACACACACTTATGAAGTTGTGCAGTGTGGTTGTTAAAGAGTCTGAGCTCTGGAGTTAAACTGCTGAAGTCCAAATCATACTCTGTCAACTACTACTAATGAAGTGACCTTGGGAATTTATTTAATCTCTCTGTGCCTCCGTTTCCTCATCTGTAAAATATGGGTGAGGACAGCCACCAGAACATAAGGTTGTTATGAGGACTGAGATTAGTTTTTTCCCCAGCATCTCCCCTAATGTTCAATTTCATGCCTGCTGCTAGGCAACAAGAAAGTGGTCCCATCGATTTGCTTTCCAGACATGAGCATGAGATGCTCAGATAAAAGCAGAAATGAGAACAAGAGTCCTCTGAATATGTACTGTAGTGTAAAGACTGCTGGGTTTGTAGAAGACAATTTTGAGCCATTAGTTTCTATGACCCCAATGCTAGGCTGCTTTAAAAATTAGTTATACATCTATATCATTTTATCAGGTGGTGGCCAACAGACTGGTCGTAGAGACATGTCTTTCTTTAAGTAAACCTATTATATGACTCTCTCTCAATTATCCATTTCACTAAATGAATTCTTTATGTTATAAGAGGATTTGGAGTAAGATTGCTTTAAATAGAAAGCTTCCAATACATTCAAAGAAAGAAACAATTTATAAAAAATGGATTCACCTGCAATTTTACAGGAACAAATCTATTGCATAAAAGCGGTTACAGGACTCAATCCAACAAGCTTTAACAAATGTGGAATGAATTGCTTGTCGGAAGCCCAAATAGCTATTTATGAGTGTCCCACTCCCCCAAAAAATCCTCTCAACATTCTAACCTTTGTTTAGCCTTTTGAACTGATGTTCAAAATGAGTAAACATTGCTAATAAAATTGCAAAATTTCATAATAATATACAACTGAGACAAAATCAAGCCCATTGGAAGAGACTATTTTTTACTTATAGATTGTCAGTAAAAACTGGCGATTTTTCAAAGCGAAAAACATAAAATCCCACATCAGTAATGATAATTGTTCTAATCTACATGAACCCTGTAGTTCTTTATTGTTCTTGCTAGTTATTTATTGGTCCTAAATGAAAACAAAACTGAGTCCTGAAAGCATTCATCAGTGGGAAATTTTGACAGACCTTCCTGACAGGCTGCCAAAGTGCCATTTAGCACACTAGCTATACACATGTAAATAATACCTTGTAGCCAGGTAACTCAAAAAACAAAAACACAGTAAACTCCCCTCCCTGAGATGGACCCTTCATTTCCTTATGCCTGGTCAATCAAGGGCCCATTGTGCTATTAATTGCCCCTTTTGCTTCTGGTAGCAAATTTAAAAGTGTTTGACTTACTTGCAGAGACACATAATGCATGTAACTGGATGCTCAATGGTATTTTTCCTGTTGTCACAGAGCTTAGCTGAGGGCCCCCAAATTGAGGAGAGTAGGAATTAAATGTCAACAAATTGGGGAGCAGATGTAGCTCAAGTGGTTGAATGCCTGCTTCCTATATATGAGGTCCTGGGTTTAATCTCTGGTACCTCCTAAAACAAAACAAAACAAAACAAAAAAACCTAAAGAGATGCCAGATTCATCAGCA
>PVKH010033843.1:0-11927 GCA_004027955.1 Chaetophractus vellerosus
ATCTTCATATTCTTAATGAATATTTGTGCTTGCTTCTGGAACATAAACTTTTTTTCATATAATAACCTTTATTTTTAGAGAAGTTTTAGACTACAGAAAAGTTCCAGCAAAAGTATAGTTGATTCCTATGTACCCCACTCTCTCCCTGATCCTCATTTTCCCAAAATAATAATACCTTACATTAGTATAGAACATTTGTTACAATTGATGAACAAATATTGAAGCATTGCAAGGTGTATAGTTTACATTATGATTTACACTTTGCAACATACAGGTTTATAGGACTTGAGAAAATTTATAATGGCCAGTATCCTTCATTACAATATCATGCAGAACAATTCCAATGCCTTAAAGATCCCTACGTTCCACTGATTCTTCCCAACTTTCCCCCTCAGAACCTCTGGTAACCACTATCTTTATATCAATGTTACAATTTCTTCTATTACTACAATAATAAATCTACATTGCTCAATGATTGCATTCCCCCCTTGTATTTGTTCACTTCTCAATCTCAAGGATTTTGGGATGGTGATGCCTGCTCTGTTTCAGATTAAGAGGAGGCTTAGATCTTATGGGGCAGATGGAAGAAACTGTTTTGCTTGCAGTTGTAGATACTCTTTCCTTACCTGCTGACTCATTTAGAAATCTTAGCCATAAAAACTCCTTTGTATTTGATGTTTTCTCCTTTTGGTCAAAGTCTATTTCCAAATGCATCACTGATTAATGTGGTTATTAATCCCTCAGTGCCTGGGAGGCTCATCACCGGTAATCATGTCCCAAGCTGGTAGGGGCAGCTAGTGAATTTATTTGCTGATTGTGACTTAGAAAGAGGCCACATTTGAGTAACAAGGAGGCTTTCAGGAGGTATCACTTAGGCAATAGTTATTATTAGACTAAGCTTCAATTTTACTAGAATAAAGTTCATAAGTACAAGAATTAATACCAAAGCCTTTGGTATTGGTCTGTTTTCCTTTACTAGGCACTGCCTATGCACTCTAGAAATTCTTACCACACTACTTGAGAATGTAGCAGGACTTCCCAGGTTGGGATTTTAATATTTTGTTGGTTATTGAATGGGTCTCCACCCACTGAGATAACATCCTTTGACAACATGAACACATTTATATTCCAGAGAGGTATGCACCAGATACACCCTTTCTCACATATCCCCCTACCACCAACATATTGCACAAGTAACCCTCCTCTGTCATAGATACCAAAAGAACACTCCCACAATTATATTCTCTACCACAGTTCACAACCTCCCCAAAGTTCAACTGTTCCATCCTCCAGCCCTCCCCCTAGCCCCATGAAACATAAACTTTTATATGAAGTTTTATGAATTAAAAATTACTTGCAATTCCTGATCAAGAATTATTATAATTATAACCACAAACATTGTAAAAATTACTAACAGCAGGTACTTGATTCAAATGTAATACAGTGTTTAAAATCATTTTGAAAACTGTTCACAAGTTTACAACGATTAAAATCATATTTAAATAATGTAAGATCCAACTCCTTTCATTGAAAAATTTAATGTGAATCAATTTGGAACAAACTTACTTTCTATTTTCAAATATTTTTAAATAACAAAGAATACATGATTTGCATATGGCTTGGCCATTTTGGGAGCTCTCATGGGGCAGCTGGTTTAAATGCCACTACAAGGACACATCAACATGGAATAGAGAGAAGTGCCTGATATGGGAAAATTGAGATTGAGCATCCTCCTGGAGCAGTGACCATGAGGATTCCTGGCCTGTGTCCACCACTACACACTGCAGGACTAAGACTGCTCACTCTGTTCCTTGAGTACTTAAAACACATATTCAGTCAGCAGCACCAAGTGTGCCATCTCTCAAAGCCAAACTGCAAATAAACTCACAACCTTCCCCCTGATGTGGAGCATGTCTGGCACCAAGGGATCATTACCAAGAATTAATCAGTGATACATCTGGACAAACACTTTGACCAAAAGGGGAAATATCAAATGAAATAGGGTTTTTATGGTTAATTGTTTTCAAAGTGAGTCAGGAGGCATTACAGAAGTTACACTTCTGCAAATCTCTGGCAGATTTCACAAACTGCCACAGTAAACACAGTCTCAAACAAAAGTGGTCCCAAGGGCTCTAAGAATGTCCAGACACCACAGGCAAGCCACACAGCCTCATGAAATAAACACCACCTCAGCAGTCCCTAATTGAAATGATATGAAAAATCTATTCCCCCAATATAACATAGTTATATTTATTTGTAACTCTCCAAGTCATGATGCTTCTACTCCTTTTATTTGAACATATAATTTTCCATGTACCTGTTAAGTATATTTCTCAAAGACTTAAATCTTTGGGTTGTTCAAATGCCAGCAGAACCTTGAAACCCAGCAAAGCTGTGGCTAACTCCTACTCTTCAGTTCTATGGGAATGCTCTGGACAACTAACAAAATGATATTGATGGACAAATCCCATCCCTGAGAGAAGGAGTATCATCAACTGCAAGCAAAACAATTCCTCTTCTCTGCCCTCATAATATGTACATCCCTTCTCAACTTGAATATTGGGGAATGAACAAAAATAAGGGGGAGTAAAACCATGGGCTAAAACAGATTGTTACTCTAGTTATTTCTTGTGCTAACAGAGTAAGTTGGAACATTGATATAAAAAATAAAATTTAAGAAATGATGAAGCCAAACTGAATCAGGATGGACCTTAATGCAATGTATTTCATATGAACAGGAAATATTTGGTGTAACCAGGAGACAGAATTGCACAGATGGCCATAGGATGGGAGGAAACAGTGAATTATAGAATCCTGGCAATCAGGACCAGGATGCTACACACATCATAGAAAGCATGTCTCTAGAACATATTGATTTGGTATTTCTGGCCTCTAAATCATGGCATATTCAATTTCATTCATCCAACTAATCAGTGGTATTTATTACAATAATCCTGACAGAGTATGACAGTTTTGGGTACTGAATATTGGGGTGCTTCTGTGATAAATACCTAAAAATGTGGAATAGATTTAGAATTCAGTAATGAATAGAGGCTGTAACATTTTGAGACACTTGATATAAAATGTCTAAACTGTCTTGAAAAGACAAGGATACCGTGCATCCTACAATACACATGGCAATATCTGCCCCAACATAGAATTTTCAAAGTGTCAACATGTCAATAGTGACAATATATATCACCTTAGCTTCCTGAGAAATGTGCACAGAATATAAATTTCACTGACATTGCATGTCTGACACTCCTTTAGTCTATGTTCTATATTAGATATTTGCAAGGGAAAAGTCTAGTGACTTATGTCATTTTTGCTCAAAACTTTGAAAGCACTGATCAAATATTGAAAAGCTCAATGATCTGATTCTTTATATATATATTTTTCAAAACACTAATGGGGGTTACTTTCCCCCCATTCTGGAAGATTTTAAGAGCTGTATTTTGTCACTTGTTCAGAATATTCACAATCTTGTATATGTGTCTATTTTAATACATTAGGAAGATTATAAATTAGGTCCATTCTGGAAAGTAAAGTCCTTCAATTCTGGAAAATAGATCTTACATTATATAAACTGGATATCCTCATTCTATTCCTTTTCCTCTTTCTGGACTTTCCATTATTCAGATGTCAGATTTCTTGGTCAGAAAAGGGAGGGGGCTGCCAGCAAATGTTGGAGAACTGCCTCTGAGAAAGTTTGAATTATGAGACTCTTAGTTTCTAGGCATGATCTTCTAGCACATTGACTCAGTCCATGTTGCAGCAAACACGCATCAACCAGGCTTGATTGTTGGCAGACCAAAGAGGTTCATGTGAGGAAATTAAAAGTAAATAAATAAGATAGGCATTTTCTGAAGGAGTTCAATTAAAAGCCTTGGCTTATAACAGAAAGCAAGCCACTTTGATATGTATGGGACAGGCATCTCTAAGCCTCAAGAAACTAAGATAAGATCTAGTAAAAGCCTGGTGGAGAAGCATTCTGTGCTTCTAGGAGTATATCTGGTATATGTCAGATAATGATTAACAAGGTCTAATACATGAAGGAATGTAAGGAGAACTGAACAATTAACCCTAAAGAGTTTCTAACTTTTATAATATGTAACTAGTCACAGAGCTATTACTTTTGGACTTGTGCACATGTATTTTCTTTGTTCTAAAGCTAAACAAAAGCAATGATGTTTTTGGTGGGGGCACTCTTCTTCCCTTTGGGTGGAGGGTCCCCTGACCCTGGCTATCTTTTGTTTTTCTTTCTCATTATTTTCATCCATGGCACTGTTTTCATGGACCCAGTTTCTGAACTTCAACATTTGGCACCCAATGTGGAGCTGTAAAAATGCAACTTTTCTTCTGACAGTGCACAGAGGACCAAGAAGCTCCCGATGAGTGGTTTTCAAAATAGTAATTTTCATCCTTGGGAAACATCAGGGTAATGGGGAATCAGCAGTCAAATTTTAAAGAGTACTCTCAGTGTTGAAAACTTTATTAAAAGGTACTGGTGTAACTATGAAATCCTCAGCTTTTGGGGAAAATTTTTCTTTTGTGCAGAAGTATTGTTACTGGTTTCAGCCTAAAGGGCATAATGTTCTTAATTTAAAACAATGGAAATTAGTTATAAAAGCCTTACCGGGGACATATCAGAAAGGAAAGTCCATTCCTTTGCATATTTGGTCTCTTTGCAATCTTATTACTCTCACCCTTAAATCTAAAGCCTTACACTGAGGCTTGTGTTGCCATGGCTACCCAAAGTGTCTTTATGGCACTTTACAAGATACTATTAACCCTTCAGCTCCAGCTGCAGACATTTATGTGCCTGAAAAGACTTCCCTTAACCCACCATTTGCCCCAGCATTTAACCCTCAGTCAAGTACCCTAACCCCCTTTTTTGAGCCATCTTTAGATCCTCCTAAAGCATTGGTGAAAATTCTGCCCCCACACTTTTCAGATTCTCAGCAAATTTATGAGCCCCTACCTAGGGAAGTGCCAGCCTGGACATTGTCACTGCCAGAAAATTTATTCTTAAGAAAAAGTAAAGCCTATCTAGCCAATTCAGGAGTAAAAGGGACTATTCCAAAAAATTTAGTAGGATTAGTATTGGGAAGGTCTAACATTAGTTGCAGGAGCATCACTATTCTCCCAGAATTAACTAAGATAAAGAAAACATTCCAGTAGCCTCTCTGTAACCTCCCTACTGCCTATATGATAATGTGGCTGTGGACTGGTGGGGGCCTGTAAGATTCAACTGCTGGAAAAGTAGGAAAACTTGGCAGCACAGTTTCAAATATATATATATATACTGCTCAAAGCAGTAAAATCAAAGATGTATGTTTCTATTGATGTATTGTAATTTGTCTTATGTTTGTTCAATGTCAGTGTATATTTTGATACCTCCGGATATTAAATCGATAAATGAAAATTATTAAAAGAGCTCTATTCATGGCCAAAATTAAATAATAAGTGCTTATTTTAATAAATAAATATGGATAATAATTTAAAATAATAAAAATAGTTATTTTGACAAATTTGTTTAGTGTTGATGGCATTTGTATGTTGTAAGATGTTTGCTTGGAAACAGTTTCAGAAGTCATTTTGGTGACTTGTGTATAGAAGATATATAAAGTGTGTTTTTATTATTAAGAAAAAAGAAAGTAAGTTTTTCCTAAGATAAAATGATTGGTTATTAAGAAAGAGCAAAATGGGGAACATAATCTGAATGAATACAGAAAGTGCCTGGAAAAGTAATATTTGTGGTCAGAGTTAAGTAAGATTTTATTGGGTCTATTTATAAAGTTTTGAAGGCCTTATTATCAAATAGTATACTGATGCAAAGTTAAAATTTTGTCCTTTCTCAAAGTTTCTTAAATCATTGATCTGTTTTAGTAAAGGTTTATAATGAGTTTTTCCCCTGAATAGTCAGTATACAAAAAAGAAAGTCTGTTTTATCAAAGTAGCTTATTGTACTCTAACCTTATCATTTCCTTGGAGAAACAACTTTGATCACTTTTAAAAGAATATAATATTCAAACCAGCTTTCTCAAAGTCAAATCCTGAAAAGTAGCTTTTTTATTTCAAACTGCTACAAATAAAATGGTCTTTTACCTAGAAAAGGGTAAAATGCTACAAATAGTTAAGTTCATTTGATATATTATAATTTGAATGAAGTATTTAAAACTGTTGTACAATTAAAAGAAATTGTCTAACCTTATGATAATTAAAATTAAGTAAAAGGTTCATATGAATACTTTAAAAATATATAAAATTCCTGAAAATTTAATAATGTTTCTGTATAATATTATATAAAAGTATAATGCTATTTGTAATGGTTTGACAGTTTTATTTAATTATGAATTCCAAAAATATAAATTGGATTATGCTTGTTAACTCATCTGTTCATCTGGGCATGATTGGTTTATGATTAGGGCATTGACTGGGCTGCAGTGAGTAGGGCATTGAGCCCCACCCCTTGGTGGGTGTGGTCTCAAGTATAAAAAGCAAGACAGAGATTGGGAGAAGCAGATTTGAGAAGCAGTTCTGATGTTGGAGAGGAGCACTCCAGGAGAAGACAAGTGAGCCATTTGCCCGATAGTCTACAACTGGCCTTGTGGAGAGACACAGGACATAGAGAGCCTCATGGTCTGTGGCTGAACTTGTGGAGGAAACAGAAGCTAAGCCTGGAGAGAAATGCAGTCCTGGGAACAGAGGAACCCAGAAGCCTGAGCCCTGGAGACATCTGCAGCTGTCTTGCTCCAACATGTGGACTTTGGTGAGGGAAGAAATTTATGCGTTGTGGCCTGGTAACTGTGAGCCTCTACCCCAAATAAATACCCTTTACTAAGACTGACCAATTATTGGTATATTGTGGAAGGCATCCCTTTGGCTGACTAAAACACTATTAATCATAACTTTAATTATTTTAAAATATAATAATAATATGTGTCACAGAAACTACCTCTCTGCCTAAAAATCAAGAGGCAGATGTTTTAACTAAAGTTTATCTGATTTACCCCACCTCTGCTAAAATAACAGGTTTACAGCTACAAAAAAAAAAGCAGCCATTAGGAGCTTCCAGGGGTAGTACATAACAATGAATTATAGTAAGTTAAAATAACACCACTGCAGTATACAGCAGTCCTGAATATTGCTAGTTTGTTGCAAAAATTAATATCCACTTATGTCACTACCACTTTATTTTTAAAGTTTCTAAGGCTTTAAACAAGTCAAGCCAGCCCGTATTCCCCTTCTTGTAAAATAGCCAACAATAAATCAAGTTTTTATTCAACACTGTGAGCTACAGCCCCATTTCCAATTATAATGTTAACAACAAAGCCAATGCAGGTATTAAAAGTACAAGTTAATGTACTGCCCCACAGCCCAAATAAGAAATAATAATTTGTTGTTACCTATGCCTGAGACTATATATAAAAAATTAAAGTCATTCTAATCATGCTACTAAGAATCTCAAATGCATGAGAAATAAAATTTATTCATTGGATGTCTGCTAGTTAAAAGTCTATGAATTATAAATAATATACTTAAATACTAATCAAAATTTTAATGCATTACATTGCATACTTAAGTAATTTGATAACTTGTATGTTACACATAAATTAATTTTATTAAGTGTATATGTAAATCTCTTGTTTTAAGTTTAGACAGTCCTGAAACTGAATGTATTAAAAAAGTTTGGTAAGTATTGTTCAAACCTAAAAAGTAAAACATCATGCAAACAACTTTGTTAAGCAAAAAAACAATGCCTTGTTAGTTAACACTTTTCATATTTCAGGAAAAATAATGGAGAATAAACTAGCAAGCACATCAAGGATGTTTTGTAACAAATTAAAAAAATAATAAAGTATATTTCAAAAAGTGTTGTATTCCTCCCTGCAAGAAATGGCCACTCTTCCTGGGACTGATGCAAAAACTTTAGAATGTACTGCTCATTGAGTGTTGTATTCCTTCCTAAGGAGGCTGGCCCCTTCCACAGGAATTAGCAAACTACTCAGAAGTTGGCATCTTTAGTATCAAATTCATTAATCATAAACACAATCAACCCAAACTCTAGCATCAACTGCTAATTCAACACTTCCCAACTAAAAATGAAACATAGGTAAGTATATATACATATATAACTGCTCTATTTATCTGTCACTCTGTGACAATGTTCAATATTGACTTAATCCTTTAATTGATTATATCATTCATGTTTCTCACTCTAATTGTCAGTATAAGCTTATTAAACTAAAGATACATATTAGCATTTATCTTATATCTATCCAGGACTCTAGCCAATAATATGCCAAGTATATCAGTGTGTCCCCTGGTTTAGTAAACATGGGAATGTATGTATACATATCATAAAAGATTGGAATATAACAGTTAAACCCCTGTTTATAAACAATCCTTGATTTATTTTATATTATTTCAATTATTAACAAAAATACACTAACTAAATGTCAATAAAAAGTCCTGCCACAAGAAATGTTCAATAAACCCACCATGTGTTAATATTATGTCTTTAAGTCTTTATGCCCTACTCATTCTGTCTTCCCACAAACATGTACTTATCCTCATTACAGGCCCCTCAAAAACACTTTTAACACAACTCTATAAACATCTCTGAAATTCTCTTACCCAAGCAAATAACACCAAGGGTCAAGCAATTGTTGAAAAAAGTGATAATTTACTAAAGTTAATGTTGCAAAAACAAAAAGGGGGAATTGGTGAGGTGTGATCAGGCATTATTTATGATAAATTTTCTAAACTGAAGGTCAGAATCAGACACATCAGCAGCAGAATTTTTCTGGCAAAAACCAGGCAAAAGTACATAAAAAAATATTAAACAGTTTATTGAAAGAATGCAGACAATAATCAATGGGGAAAGGCAGAAGTTAGGATACAGGGTCACAGTTTTTTTTTTTCTTATAATTACAGATGAAGGAGACCAGCTTGGGTCCCATCCAGACATCTGAAACCTAGACATAAAAAACAAAAGAAGTCAAAATGAAAAGGAGCAGCATTTGGCTGAGTCACCCCAGCAGTCTTCTACTCCCACCTGGGGTCAGCTAAAGAAGCTGACACAAAAACAGAAAAGATGGTAAATTCTACAAGGTGAAATGTCACTCTAACACAGTTATTCCTTGCTATGCTTACCTTGACCACCACAGCAGTAAGTAGTGCACCTTCATATAATTACACATATTGGGCTTATATTACTAATCCTCCCCTTTTTGAATTATTAATCTGGGGGGATGAATCCCACCCTGTTTATACTAATCAGTCTTTTCATTTTCCTGAGCCCATTGATTCTTGCCTTCCTCTATAACCTGAGAAGGAAGGGAAATTTATAGAAAATTTAACTTTATCTTTCATAGACCACCCTCTTTGTATAAGACATGATCCTATATGCATGCAGGCTCAGAATTGCAGTGTGGTTTTAACAGAGAGAAATCAAACTCGAATTTATATTCTCATTTTCCCATCTTTACCATATAAATCATAACATATGATTAATCCTACATGTTCTTTTCAAAATAGACTACTAAATGACAAATGGCATGTTTGTCATGGTTTTACAGAGGTTGTGTTGTTTAATGATTCCTATGGAATTGTAAAAGATCAGGCCCTTATAGGAATGCTGAAGTCTGTTAAAAACTCAACCATATCATGGTTCATTAATGATTCAACCATAACCACTAATGACAGTAACACTTATTTCTGGAATTTTGATAATATGGCATCTACTAACAGCTCAATAAATTGGATAAATCAAGGAAGATTTATCCCACACCATGGGACACTAAACTTAAGAAAAATCAAAATTTTTTATGGAGATTAGTTTGGGAACTGGCCCAATTTTGAAATGACAAGGCAATAAAACTAATATTACCAATTTAAAAAAGAAAATCAACTCAATTCCTTACAGTATGTGTACAAGATCCTATAATTTTTATCATTGGAAAAGTAATTTTTGGTGTAAGGAACATTAGTTGGTTCAATTGCTCTTTATTTACATGTTTTAAGAATTCATATTTGTAGGAAAATCAAACTCTTTTCATAGCAAGAAGAAAAGGACTACGGCTACCAGTCCAGATGACCAGACATTGGCAGCAGTTTCCAGAAACCCAGTAGCTGTGGCAATTCCTTGACCATTAATTGAAAAGAACTAAAAGACTGATTAGACTTTTAATAGCAGGAATATAGGGAATAATTGGCATTATAACTGCCACAGCCATTGCTGGCACAGCCCTGCATCAAGGAGGCCAGACTCAACAATATGTTAAGGACTGGCATAAAAATGCAAGTGAGGTGTGGTACAGCCAATCTTGCATTGATACAGAACTGAATAATCATATGAATGATATTGAAACAACTATTATACATTTGGGTAATCAAATTTATAATTTAAGCCTGTTAAGAGTTCTTAAATGTGGTTGGAACAAAAGTTTTTTTTTTTTTGAATTACTCCTTTGCCTTATAATAATAGTGTACAGGATTGGGAAGAGGTAAAGAATCATTTGATTGGATATATTTCCTTAGTATTTTAGAATTGCATAAGAAAGCATTGAGCATGTCTCAAAATGAATTGAAAGAAACCCCTGGTGAAGAATTTTGGAATGAATTATCTGAAAATTTAAATACTGTCAATCCATTTCACTGGTGGAAACAAGATCAGTTCAAATATCATTTTGGATTGAATTAGGAATTATTATTTGTAGTAGAAAGTAGTATATTAAAAATCCCATGAATTCACTACTAATTAATTATGTAAGAGCATCCACATAAGGAACCTGAATGAAATTGCCTTCCTTGTAAGAGCTCAAAAGCTTGGCTGGTGGCCAATGATGGGTAAGATTCTCAGAGGAGGACAACCAAAGACAGACACAGTCACAAGAGCCAAAGGAAGAAGACAAGGATGACAAGGTGTCACCTTGTCATCATTGTAAAGGGCCTGGCAATTATTTCTCTAAGTGGTTCCTATTGATGTGATATTTTTCTTATTTATAAAACAAAAAAAAGGGGAAATGAAGAAGTTCAATTAAAAGCCTTGGCTTGTAACAGAAAGCAAGCTGCTTTGATATATATGGGACAGGCATCACTAAGTCTCAAGAAACAGATAAGATCTAGTAAGAGCCTGGTGGAGAAGCATTCTGTGCTTCTAGGAGTGTATGTGGTATATGTCAGATAATGATTAACAAGGTCTAATGCATGAAGGAATGTAAGGAGAACTGAGCCATTAACCCTAAAGAGTTGCTAAATTTTATAACATGTAACTAGTCACATAGCTATTACTTTTGCACATGTGCACGTGTATTTTCTTTGTTCTAAAGCTAAATGAAAGCAATGATGTTTTTGGTGGGGACACTCTTCTTCCCTTTGGGTGGAGGGTCCCCTGACCCTGGCGATCTCTTGTATTTCTTTCTCATTATCTTCATTCATGGCACTGTTTTCATGGACCCAGTTTCTGAACATCAACAGTTTTTTCAGTCTTTATAACCTCCTCCCCAAGGCTCTTGGAAGCTAGTATGCAACCCATTACTGGGCACAGGAACCAGACTTGAGCAACATGGGCAATCCTAAAGACCCAGAAAATGCTGGAACTAAGAGTTAAGAACAGCAGTAACACATAACCTCCTGCCACTAATGCCCATGAAAGTGAGAGAAATTATGCATCTGCGTAAACTATCCATCATGATCAGATGCCTAGACATCAGCAAAATATTACAAGCAATATGAAGAAAATGGAAGACATGACCTAAACAAAGAAATATATCAAAGTCCCAGATAAGACAAAGATTTGAGACAACTAATCAATGTGATTCATACAAATTTCCAAAGTAGAATTAATGAATTCAAAGTCAATATTGCTAAAGAGATAAAGGACATGAAGAAGACACTAAGTGAGCATAAAGAAGAATTTG
>PVKH010033844.1:0-11950 GCA_004027955.1 Chaetophractus vellerosus
TCTATAAGAGACCCACCTTAGACACAGGGATTCAAGGAGGCTGAAAGTGAATGCCTGGAAAACAATTTTATAAGCAAACAATAACCAAAAAAGGACAGGAGTAACTATCCTGATATTGGACAAAATACACTTTAAATGCAAAACAATCATAACAGACAAAGATGTACACTATATATTAGTAAAAGGAGTAATCACTCAAGAAGAGAGAACAATCATAAACATTTATGCACCTAATTGGGGTGCCTCAAAATATGTGAGGCAAACACTGGGAAAACTATGTGGAGATAAATGCTTCTACAAATATAATGGGGGACTTTAATACACCATTATCACCATTAGACACAACATCTAGAAACAGAATCAGTAAAGAAACAAAGATCCTGAACAATACATTAGAGGCCCTGGATGTAATAGACAGAGTGCTACACCCAAATACAGTGGGATATACATTCTTCTTGAGTGCACATGGATCATACTCCAAGCTAGACCACATGCTAGGCCACAGGACAACTCTCAATGAGTTCAGAATGATTGAGATAATATAAAGTAATTTCTCTGACCACAATGGAATGTAATTGGAAATCAATAAGGACCAGAGAATTAGATTAGGCATGAAGATATGAAAGTTAAGCAACACACTCTTGGACAAAGAGTAGGTCAAGGAGGAAATCTCAAAAGAAATCAGTAACTATCTCAAATGGAATGAAAATGACAACACAACATGCCAAAACCTATGGGAAGCAACCAAAGCAGTACTGAGAGGGAAATATAGCTCTAAATACATATATTAAAAAAGAAGAAAGAGCTAAAATTGAAGTATTAACAGAAAACATGAAAGGATAGAAAAAAAAACAACAAATTAACCCCAAAGGAAGCAGAAAGAAAGAAATAACAAAGATTAGAGCAGAACTAAATGAAATAGAAAATAAGCAATCAGTAGAAAAAAATAAACAAAACCAAAAGCTGGTTCATCAAGAAGATCAATAAAATTGACAAACCCTTAGCCAGACTAACAAAGAAAGAGAGAGCAGATGCAAATACACAAAATAAGGAATGATGAAATGGATATAACTACTGACACCACTGAAGTAAATAATATCATAAGAGGATACTTTGAAAAATTATATGCTAACAAGAATGATTATTTAAACAAAATGGACAAGTTCCTAGAAACTCACAGGCAGCCTACACTGATGAAAGAACAAATTGATGAACTGAACAGTTTAATTACATGTAAAGAGATAGACTCAGTCATGAAAAACCTCCCATCTAAGAAGTGCCAAGGACCAGGAAGATTCACAGTTGATTCCTACCAAATATTCCAGAAAGAACTAAAACCAATTCTGCTTAAGCTCTTCCAAAAAATAGAAATAGAAGGAACATTGCCTAATGCATTCTATGATGCCAACATTATCCTAACCCAAAAGCCAAACAAAGATACCACAAGACAGTAAAATTACAGACCAATTTCTCTAATGACCCTAGATGCTAAAATCCTCAACAAAATACTTGCTAATCACATTCAAGAACATATCAAAAGCATTATACACCAGGACCAAGTGGGATTCATCCCGGTTATTCAAGATTGGTTCAACATAAGAAAATCAATCAACATAATACACTACATAAACAGATTGAAAGAAAAAAATAACATGATCATCTCTATAGATGCAGAAAAAGCATTCAACAAAATACAGCACCTTTTCCTGTTAAAAACACTAAAAAAATAGGAATAGAAGGAAACTTTCTGAACTTAAAAATGTACATATGAAAAACCCAAAACTAACATCATGTTCAATGGTGAAATCCTAAAAGCCTTCCCTCTGAAATCAGGAACAAGACAAGGATGCCCACTATCACCACTCTTACCTAACATTGCCTTAGAAGTACTTGCTTGAGCACTGAGGCAAGAGAAATATATAAAAGGCATCAAAATTGGAAAAGAAGTAAGAACTTCATTGTTTGCAGATGAAATGATGCTATACTTAGACAGCGCCGAGAAATCTACAATAAAGCTGCTAAAACTGATGAAGGAGTTCAGTGAGGTCAGAGGCTGTATGTTCAATGCTGAAAAATCAGTAGCATTTCTGTACACTAATAATTAGTAATCTAGGGAGGAATTCAAGAAAAAAATACCATTTACAATAGTAACAAAAAGAAACAAATACCTAGTAATAAATTTAAATAAAGATATAAAGGACTTATATGCAGAAAACTACACAACATTGTTAAAGGACCTCAAAAAAGACTTAAAAAATGGAAGAATATTCCCTGTTCATGGATAGCAAGACTAAATATAATCAAGATGTCTATCCTACTGAAACTAATTTTCAGATTTAATGGAATCCCAATAAAAATTAACACTGTATTTTTTTAAGGAAATGGAAAACTAACTACCAAATTTATTTGGAAAGGTAAAAGGTCTGAAATTGCCAAAGACATATAGAGAACGAAAAATGAAGTTGGAGGTATCACACTACTTGACTTCAAAGCATACTAGAAAGCTACAGTGGTGAAAAACGCATGGTACTGGTACAAGGATAGACACATTGACTAGTGGAACTGAATTGAGAGTTCTTATATAAATCCTCACATAAACAGTCACTTGATATTTGACAAGGCCACCAAGCACACTCAGTGGGAAGAGAATGGTCTCTTCAACAAATGGTGCATGGAGAACTGGATATCCATATGCAAAAGAATGAGTGAGGAACACCATCTCACACCCAATAAGAAAATCAACTCAAGATCTAAATATAAGAGCCAAGATCATATAAACCTTGTAGAATAATGTAAGTAAGCATCTACAGGACCTTGTAATAGGAAATGGTTTCATGGCCTTCAAACCCAAAGCATGAGCAGCAAAAGAAAAAATAGATAAATGGGATATCTTCAAAATTAAAAGCTTTTGCATGTCAAAGGATGTTATCAAGAAAATAAAAAGGCAGCCTACCCAATGGGAAAAAATATTTGACAACCATATATCTGATAGGAGCCTAATATCCTGCACATATAAAGAGATCCTACGTCTTGAAAATCAAAAGACTAACAACTCATTTAAAGAATGGGCAAGTGACCTGAAAAGACAGTTCTCCTAGGAAGAATTACAAATGGCTAATAAGCACATGAAAAAATGCTCAACATCTCTAGCTATTAGAGAAATGCAAATAAAAACTACAATGAGATACCCTCTTACACCCATTGGAATGGTGGCTATTAAAAAAAAAACTGCAGACTATAAATATTGGAGAGGATGTGGAGGAATGGGAACCCTCATCCACTGCTGGTGCGATTGTGCATTGGCACAGCCACTTTGGAGGACAGTTTGGCAGTTCCTCAAGAAACTAAATATAGTTCTTCCATATGATCCAGCGATTCCAATGCTGGGTATATACCCAGAAGAATTGAAAGCAAAGACACCAACAGAAATATGTACACCAATGTTCATAGCAGCATTGTTCACTATTGCCAACATTTGGAATCCACCCAGGTTCCCATCAAAAGATGAATGGATAAACAAAATGTGATACATATGTACACTGGAATATTACTCAGCAGTAAGAAGGAATAATGTGCTAACACACAGGTTAACATGGATGAATGTTGAAGACCTTAAGTTATGTGAAGCAAGCCAGGCATTGAAGGATGAACTGTACATGACCTCACTGATATGAATTAAGGAAATTGAGCAGTCCCTCAGAACTAGGTTCTGAAAAATAGGTTTACAGGAAAGATAAAAAGAAGAGATTGTTGTGGGACATCATCCATAGGCATGTAATCTGTGGTGAGGTGATGGAGTGTGGTGTATGTTGGGGGGATGGGACAGGTGGGTGGTGATATTGATGGGTTTGGTGGTGCAGGTTTGGCATCTAGGTGGACTGGGAAGGCTGGGTTGGAGAGCCCGGGATGCTTGGGGGTAGGGTGGAAGAGGGTCTGGATCAATACTTGGGACTTGTGTGTGAGGGGTTGTCAGTGCAGAGGTGGGAATGCTCTTGTGGCAATGTGTTGGGTAGATGTCACAGCTTTGGGGTGTGGGCAGGGGGATATTCAGTTTGGCGTATGTGGAGTTGGCTTTTGGGGAGTGTGGAAGTGTTCATACTGTCATAATGTGTTGTATCAGTGGTTGGAGAACCACACAATGGGAGGGAAGGAGATGGACTTCCTAATTTTGGAGGTCCAAATCACTCAGAAATAGACAGGGGGGCAACTCTTGGGAGCAGGAATGTTCCCAATCGGGGATGTACCAGTGAGCCAGGACACTGTTGCATGTATCTATGAACTGTGTTGTCCAAAGAGCTAAGCCAGGGGGACACTGTGGACCCTGGGGGGAGGGGAATGACAGAGTGGATCAAACAAGGGGCACTTAGTGGCCAGTTGAAATGTGTTCCATTGCCTTGTAGTGATGGACACAGGACAGGGTGAATGTCATCAAAATCTATAAAAGTGTACTATCTAAAATGTGGGCCTTCCTGTGGACCAATGACAAAGTTTTGGAACTATGTTTCACTATCTGTATGTCAGTTATGTTGGTGCTGCCATCCACATACAAAAAGGTTTTGGTATGGGTTGGGGAAAGGGGAAGGAGGTTGAGTATATTAGAATGTCTTGAATGCTGTTGTGAGTCTGCTGTGACATAAAACTTCTTTGAAAATTATATGAAAAATGGTGGGACATTGGGGAGTGAGAAGGGGAAGGTGCTATGGAACAGACTGGACACCAGATATTGCACTGACAAGAAAAAATTGAAAAAAAGAATTTATATATATAGTTTCACATTTTTGAACAACCCAATTCTTTAATATTATTTTATTTTATTTTTTCTATTTTTAAAATTTTTTTTTATTTTCTATTTTTTAAGTTCTCATATATTTTAACTCTTACATTTATTATTTCATTTTCCTATTCATTGTAATTGGCTATTGTTATGGCTTCACCTTTGAAGATGCAAGGGATCACAGAAGGGTGACAACAGGGACAGGAGAGGATCACTGGTGGGGGGTGTCAGGGTTGGGGATGTATTGGAGGAAGTCCACCTGAACATACATAAAAGTTATACAAATTTGTTCAAATGCTCACAGGGCATGGTCACAGGGTAAATAATTACTCAATTAATGAGAGAACAATGAATTCCCTTCCTGGAGAGCTCTACCATATTCTCCAGGAGAGTAGCAACTGCCCCCCAAGTGCAGGGGCATTTTCTGGCAAAGGAGGATGATCCATTGGTGGGCCCTTGTTATTGATGACTAGCCTTATGAGTCTTTGATCTTGAAATTGAAACAGCCTAGTGTTATGGGGTGCCTAAGAGTTGCCTCTTGAGAGCCTCCTTGTTGCTCAAATGTGGCCTCTCTCTAAGCCAAACTCAGAATATGAATGCATTGCCTTCCTCCCAGCATGGGACATGACTCCTGGGGATGAGCCTCCCTGGCAATGAGGGATTACTAACAAGTGCCAGTGGGCAACAAAATTGGAAAAAACCTTCAAATAACAGGGGAAATGGTAAAAACAAATGAGTTCGTAGGGCTAAGAGACTTCAAAGTGAATCTGGAGTTCAACCTAGAGGTAACTCATATGCACAATCCAGTAGGACCCCCTAGGTTTCTAATATGGATATCACCCCAAATAGGGGCTCCTGAGGGCTCTGGAGTCATCCAGGTCCTATATCAGAGCAGATAGCCCCAGAGTTTGGTGCCTTACCAGTGGGCCTTAATTTGGAATCCTTTCTCCTGAGAGTGACAGAGTCTGATCAAAATATGTCTTCACTGCACATGGTCCATCTGTCTCTTTTATTCAAACCTATATGTGGTGCTTCAGATTTTGGTGTACTTCCAGAGACTGGAGACTATGGGCTTTCCATGTGCCAGCTGGGTCCAGAGGCTCAGTGGACCTGCAACTCCTACTCTACAACTTAATGGACTCACCCAGGACACCTAGTGGGGAGATGATGGACAACGGGTATCCTAGGTAAGGGAGAGAGTCTGCAGCTGCAGGCAGGAAAATCTTGTCCATCTTATCCATGGGATATAAGCACCCCTCACTTGGTGGTGAAGGAGACATCACCATCTCAGACTCCTCAGGATTGGGGGAAGTGCTACGGAATAGAGTGGACTTGCTCTTGTCCTATTATAGACTTGTGATTCTACAATGGAAGAAATTACAATATTATGTGGAACCAGTGGCCACTGGACACTTTGGGGGCAGGGAGAGAGAAGGTCAGTTGTAATATGGGGGCTTTTTTGGGACATGGGAATCATCCTGGGTGACGTTGCAATGGCAGATATCGGCCATTTTATATCATCATCTATCATGCAAACTGTGTGGGAGAGTTTGTGGTCTACAACAAAGCCCCAAGATGTGTATATATATTTCATTTGATGTGTGCACTGATGAAGGATGTATGTGTGGGAGATTGTGGGAGTTGTGGTGGGTGGGGTATATGGGTATCCCTAAAATTTTTGTGTAACATTTATGTAATCAATGTATCCTAAAAAAATTAAAAATTAAGAAAAAGAAAAATAGAATATCTGGGTAAAATTACAACAGCTAAAGACATTATTTATTAATCAAAAACTTCCTGCAGAAGTATCTCAGGCCCCTTTGACAATATTGGTGAATTATTTAAAATCTTCAATGAATTAATATCAATTACTCACAAATTATTCCAAACATAGAATAGCATAAAACACTTCTAACTCATTCTATGAAGCCCTGATGCCAAAACCAGAGCAAAAAAAAAAAAATTCACAAGAAAGGAAAATTAGAGGGAATTATGTCTTACCAAAAAAAAAAAATGCAAAAATCCCCACCAAAATAACAGCAAACAAAACCCAGCAATGTATAAATAGAATTATATAATATGATCAAGTGTCATTTATATCAAGAATTCAAGGTTAGGTTAACTTCCATAAATCAACTATTGAAATACACCATATGAACAAAATAAAGGACCAAATCCCATGATTATTTCAATAGATTTCCCCAAATCATTAGGCACAATCAACCTTTTATGAAACACGCAACTGAATAGAAAGGCACTACCTCAATGTGATAAAGAGCATAAGTTAAAAATCTACAGATAGAAAATACAAGATGGTGATAGAGTAGGAAGCTCTAACAGTCAGCTCATGTCACAGATCAGTCAATAAACAGCCAGGATCTGTCTGGATCAACAGTTTGGGGAATTCCAGGGACCAGAAGAACATAGATGAAGTACATTAAAGGAAGAAAAGGAAGAGGAATCTGATGAATATTCATGAGTAGGTTCCTCCACAGTGCAGAGATAGTAACCCAACCCCCACTGGCAAGGCAGGCCACCTCCACCTCTGGACCTAGTTCCTAGCTAGAAGTAGAAGCTTTCTTTCCCAAAAGCAGTGGAGGGGAAGTGGCCTGGCAAATTTGGCTAGTTACTTTCCAATCCTGAGCACAGCAGAGGTTTAAACCTGCCCAAGCCACAAACAAGCCAACAGTATTTGTGTGGTCTCCACCAGTGGCAGGAGTGGAAAGGGGTGACTGAAAAACACACCTATACCCTGGCATGGTAGCGATCAGATCTGGCATGCCCAGTTTGGAAAGCCATTGCTCAAGCCCCCACACCCAGAAGGAGTGGAAAGTGGGTGCAGTCTGAACACTTTCTCAGGGCAGAGCAGGAAGATTCACACTGGACCCAAACTCCCCCTAGAAGGAGGGGAAGTGCACACTCTTTCTCCTGCAGTGCCTGCAGATTCACCCTAACCACCATGAAGGGCTGCTGCACACTTGGTGCCCCTGGACAGAGAGGGAGCTCACACTCTCTTGCAGGGAGGGTGGGCAGATTCACCCCCTCCACCTTAAAAGGGCTGATACACACTTGGCTCAAATGTGACTTGGACAGAGAAGAAGTACACATTCTCTTGGCCAGTGCAGGCAGATTCACCCCACCCACCTAGAATGGGTGCTGCACACTCTGTGCTCATGAACAGAGAGAAATCTCACACTCTTTCACAGTCAGGGTGGGCAGATTCACCCCATCCATTTTATTTTATTATTTTTTAAAGATTTATTTATTTTATTACATATCTCCCCCCCCCCCCGCTGTGGTGATGTGCCAAGACTGGTCACTGCGCAGGCATGGCTTTCCCCGCTTGTGGGTGGCTTCTGCTTCCATTCACGGCTGGCTTTCAGTTCATGGGTGGCTGGCTGCACTCCATTCATGGGCTACCTGCCCTGCCTGTGGTGGCTTTTGCCCTGTCCGTGGCAGTTTTTTGCCCTGCCCACGGTGGCTCTGGCCCACCCATGGTGGCTTGCCATTCTCAAGGCAGTCTGCCCACTAGGAGAGGTCCCCGGGAATTGAACCTGGGGCCTCCCAAGTGGTATGCCGGTGCCCTATCCACTGGGCTATCGAGCCGGCCCCCCTATCCATTTTAAAAGAGCCACTGCACACTGGTCTCCAATGCCCCTTGGAAGGAGGGGAAGCCTACATTCTCTCTGCATGCACTGCATACAGATTCATGCCTCCCACCTTGAACAGAACCCCCCAAAGTGTCCAAGGAAAAAGAGGAACCAAGAGCACCTGATTACACTCTCTCAAGTTAGTACAGGTGGAGTCACCTCACCTGGGAGGTAGGGGAAGCAGTACAGGGGTGGCAGTTGATTAGAGAAGAAAATTATGAATCAATTTATCTAATGAATATAGATGCAAAAATCCTCAACCAAATACTTGCTAATCAAATACAATGGCACATTAAAAGAATTATACATCATGATCAAGCAGGTTTTATTCCAGGTATACAAGGGTGGTTTAACACAAGAAAATAAATCAATGTTTTACATCACATTACTAAATTGAAGAAAAATCACATGATCATCTCAACTGATGCAGAAAAGGCAGTTGACAAAATCTGGCATATTTTCCTGATGAAAACTCTTGGAATGATAGGAGTAGAAGGAGACTTTTTCAACATGATAAAATGCATAAATGAAAAAACCCACAGCTATATTATACTCAATGGAGAAAGACTTTAAGCTTTCCTAGTGAAATCAGGAACAAGATAAAGATGCTGATTATCACCACTGTTATTCAATATTGTGCTAGAAGTTCTAACTAGGGAAAATAGGCAAGAAAGAGAAAAGTATCCAGGGAAGATGTAAATCTTCCATTATTTGCTGATGACATGATCCTATATCCTCAAAAATCAACAGCAAAGCTGCTAGAACTATTAGATGAGTTCAGCAAGGTGGCAGGATACAAGATTAATACACAAAAGCAATAGTATTTCTGTATGTTACAAATGAGTAATCTGAGAAGGCAGTCGGGAAAAATATCTCATTTACAATAGAAACTAAAAGAATCAAATATTTAGGAATAAACTTAACCAAAGACATAAAAGACCTGTATTCAGCAGAATACAAAACATTGCTAAAAGAAACCTTAGAAGACTTAAGTAATGGAAAGATATTATGTGTTCATGGACCGAAAGGCTAAGTATTGCTAAGATGTCAATTCTACCCAAACTGTTTTACAGATTCAATGCAATCTCAATAAAAGTCCCAACTGCCTTTTCTTCAGATCCTCAAATTTATGGCAAATCGATTTTTGAAAAGGCTGCCTAGCCATCCCAGCTGGGCCAGAAGAGTCTATTTAACAAATGGTGCTCGGAGAACTGGATATCCATATCAAAAAGAAAGAAAGAAGATGCCAATCTCACACCTCATACAAAATTAACTAAAAATGGAACAAAGACATAAATATAAAAGCTACAACCATAAAACTCCTAGAAGAAAATATAGGGGAACATCTTCAAGATCTTGTGGTAGGTAGTGGTTTCTTAAACCTTACACCCAAAGCACAAGCAATGAAAGAAAAAGTACACAGATGGGACCTCCTCAAACTTAAACACTTTTGTGTTTCAAAGGACTTTGTCAAGAAAGTGAAAAGGCAGCCAACACAATGGGAGAAAATATGTGGAAACCACATATCTGATAAGGGTTTGATATTCAAGTAATATAAAGAGGTCATACAAGTCAATGATAAAAAGACAAGCAACTCAATTAAAAGATGGTCCAAGACTTGAAGAGATATTTCTCTGAAAAAGAAATATTAATGTCCAAAAAGCACATGAAAAATGCTAATCAAAACTACACTGAGATAACATTTCACACTTTATAGAATGGCCATTACAAAAATAGGAAACTTTAAGTGCTGGAGAGAATGTTGGTGGAAATGTAGATTGGTGAATCCTTTGTGGAAGACAGTTTGGCCATTCCTCAAGATACCAAATATAGAACTGCCATATGACCCAGCAATCCTGTTGCTAGGAATATATTAGAAGAACAGAAAGCAAGGATGTGAACTGACATTTGCATGCTGATGTTCATAGCAGCATTAGTCACAATTGCTAAAAATATGGAAGCAATACAAGTGTCCACCAATCAATGAGTGGCTAAACAAAATATGGTACATACATACAATGGAATACTATTCAGCTTTAAGAAAAGATGAAATTGGGATGCATATGATAATATGGATGAACCTTGAGGGAATTATGTTGCCAGAAATAGGTAAGACAGAAAAGGACAGATATTGTATGGTCTCACTAATATGAAGTAAAACAATGAGTAAATTCACGGAGGTAAACTCTAGAATATAAGTTACTAGGAACTTGAATGTGGATTGAAAATGTGAGCTGATACTTAATGTATGTATAATTCTTAATAAGGTTTATTGTAAATGTGTGGAAATGATCAGAGTGGATGGTAATACATTATAGCAAACTGCTGATTTATAAAAGCCATTGTGGCTGAAAAGAGTAATCTGTGGATGTAATATTTCAATTGAAAGGAAGTTAGCGAATAATGGATGGACTGTATAACATAGTGATTTTGGTAGTGGATGAAGATTGTGGTGAATAGTATAAGAATGGTTTTTACAAAATATTAAGAATATGGTGATTCATGGGAAAATTACAATTAATGTAACAGATTATACAGGATGTCAGTAACTGGGTGAGTTGGGGGGGGACATACACCAAATGGCTATAGTTAGTAGTAATGATTTGATGATGCTCATTCATAGTTTATCACAATTGTTTCAAAAAAATGCAAGTGGTGGTGGGGTAATGTATGGGAGCCATATATAATGATATGCATGTTTGTTTTTTAAGTGCACAACTTATATTATACACTTATTGTTTATGGATGCTCATATATGAATGATAACTTCCAATAAAAAAGTTTTAAGGAAAAGAAAAATAACTACAGACAGCATCATATTTAATGGTGAAATTCTGAAGACTTCCTCATTTACTATCAGGAACAAGACAAAGATCTCTTATAGCCACTTCTATTCAACATTGTACTTGAGGATATAGACAGGGAAATTAGTCAAGAGAAAGAAATAGAATGCATCTGTATTAGTTAGCCAAAGAGGTGCCTTTGCAAAATATACCAATAATTTGTTGGTCTTTATAAAGGGTATTTACTTGGGGTAGAAGCTTACAGTTACCAGGCAACAAAGCATAAGTTTCTTCCCTCACCAAAGTCCATGTGTTGGAGCAAGACAGCTGCCGACATCTCCAGGGTTCAGGATTCTGGGTTCCTCTGTTCCCGGGGATGTGTTTCTCTCCGGGCTTAGCTTCTGTTTCCTCCACAAGTTCAGCTGTAGACCATGAGGCTCTCTACACTCTTGCATTTCTCCACAAGGCCAGCTGTAGACTATCAGGCGAATGCCTCACTTATCTTCTCCTGGAGCGCTCCTCTCTAACATCAGAATTGCTTCTCAAAAATCTACTTCTCAAATCTTTGTCTTTTGTCTTGCCTTTTATACTTGAGACCACACCCACCAAGGGGGGCTCAATGTCCCACTGATGTGGCAGTTAATGCCCCAATCACAACCCAATCATGCCCAGATTAAGAGATCAGTCTACAAGCATGATTCAATTTATATTTTTGGAATTCATAATTACATAATACTGTCAAA
>PVKH010033845.1:0-11955 GCA_004027955.1 Chaetophractus vellerosus
GAGGATATAGGCCATTTTATATCATCATATATCATGCAGAACTGTGTGGGAGAGAGGGTGGTCTACAGCCTGAACTGTGGTTCATGCTTAGTGGCAAAGCCCCACAATGTGTATATCTATTGCAGGTGATGTGCCACACTGATGAAGGATGTATATGTGGGAGGTTGTGGGAGGTGTGGGAGGTGGGGCATATGGGTACCCCTAAAATTTTTGTGTAACATTTATGTAATCGATGTATCCTAAAAAAATTAATTAAAATTAAAAATTAAAAAAAAAAAAAGTCAAAAATAATTTGGTTCAGGATGGACTTACTCCCAACTAAATCTTTGTGGCAATGAACATTTATTGTCTTATGTTAATAACTTTTGGAAATTTTATCATTTCAACTGAATTGTAAATACATCAAAGGAAGCACATTGACTTACAAAAAATTATGTAGGTACTTTTCATGAGGCTCAGAAACAATATTGGTGGTGTTATTTGCTGTACATATAATAGGAGAAATAATAACACATGATGACTGAATCAAGTCTGAAAGATAACTATTCAGGTCAACTCAGTGTAATTATTGTTATCACATTTTGTGATTTATTTTTCTTCTTTATAAGCAACTTTATTCTCCCATCCTCATCTCACCCCTACCAGACTAATGGAATCCTTTACCTACAGACCAATCTTTCCATTAAATCAGCCCTCATCCTCCCTGTTTCAAACCCTGCAGCTTCTGGCTAGTCGAGTTATCCTACACCCTTATGTAGTCTTCTATTCCTTTGCCTTGAACCAGAAGCCTGATGGCAGCTACTGGGAGTCCCTGCCATAGCCATTGCCAGAAAGCTTGCAGAATGGTGTATCCAGTATCCCAGCCTTCTGCCACCACCCATTCATGCCTAAACCTTGAGGGCCACATTGCTAGGTTCAAGTTTCTACCCTAATACATGACATAACTGGACCAAGATCATTCAGGTAGCACCTCCCTATTGATTCCAGTTGTGAAGGGAGTCTAAGGTCTTCTAGATTATATACTCCCAAGATCTCATTCTATAAAGCTTTATTTTATTCCTCAGTGTGCCTCTTCCTTCCCTATCAAAACTCTGGAACCCATGATCATTGAGCAACAAGCTTCCTTATATTTTCATTTTATTCACAGGAGATTTTCAACTCCTTTACATAATGAAAACCTGCCTTTCTCCCTTGAGGACCTACTTTCTCTGCAGCCCTCTCAAGTGGAGACTGTCTATTAGCATGCACCCAGTAACTCTTGATTAGGACTTGGAGTCATTATATTTGCTGACCCCTAAATTTGCTTTCAGATCATTTATTTCCTTTTTAAATCTCTTACTCCTTGCAGTCTCATTCCTTTCAGCTTTATTACTTGCCAAAATTTTGGCTGCTATGCCCAAACTTTCTGAACTTCCCCCCTCAGTCACTGAAGACTATCACCACCTGGCTCGGAGTTTGCTGCCATACATTAAAACTTTTCATTTCTTTTGATGGTATCAAAATCTACTATACTGTATCTACACAATTTGGTCCCTCAGTTCCTTTATCTCCTCATTTCGGCTGTCATTTTCCTCCACCTTACCTTACACTCCCATTGCCATAGCCTGTTCTTCACTACCACTAGAAACTCCTCAATTTCCAAAATCAAAAATCCATATGGCATACTCATACTTATTAACTATCATATTCAATTCTTCTGGCTAGCTTACTCATACTCTCATGGAAACACTTTTAACCACCCTGACACTTCCAACCTAATGACACTACTTCTTTCTCCCTATCTTTTAATAGGCCCCAGTATTCACTTCCTTTCTTCATATCTCCCTTAAATTAAATGCTTTGTTATTCCAATAATTCTTTTGCAACCATCCTCAAATCTCTTGTTCCTCTCTTCTTTTGATAGTCTTGTCTAACAAATTCCCAGAGAGGAATGAACTGATTCAATTGTCTTTTCCATGCCTGTGCTTAAACATCAAGTATTGTGGAGAAAAGCAAAGAACTAGGAAGATTAGTGCCTCTAAAAATCCATGATCATCAACCTCAGATATGGATTCAATGCTGCTGAACAATCCTACTCTATTTTGGTTTTTCATGCCTTGTATTTTCCTCTCACCTTGTTTTGATTAAGGCCTTGCCACCTTAGCAAACATACCAGCCATGTCACATAGCTGTTTCATTACAGTATTATAATACCCCAGCATCTATACTTTCTTTTGGTGCATTTTCATAACTGAAAAAAATAAGACTTTGATAGGCTAGGAACTTCCACAATTTTTAAGCTAAAATAATGCCAACCACATAAATAAATAAATATGCTCTTGAAGGTGTATGTAACTGAAAATTTTAAATTGTTAACTAGCAAACCTTTAAATTCTTTGATTTGGCTAAGGCTCTGAAAATGCAAGAAATAAGGCCTTCTGATAATATTAAAAATTAGATTAATAAAACATAAATGTTCATCTTTCAAATGTCCATTTTTATAGACAAAAGATGATTTTTAAAAGGCTAATAATGCTTATAGGTCAAAAAGTTGAAAGTAGTGGAGGGAGAACTATGGTTTAAGTAGACAAACATTTGACAAATTATTCTAAACTGCTTTCCTTTTTGTAGAGTTTGCAGATGGTTGAATCAAAGGCATACTACAGATCACAGGTTCTGGATTTCAAAAATATTTTGAACAAATTCTTAATACCTTTTGAAAAAATGGGAAAATATAGACCAGATTTAAAATTTTTGATGAATTTATAGGAGAAATCAGAGTATATGTGTACAATCACTAGACTTTGTAAAGAAACAAGCTTTATTTTAGCGTGAAGGAGGCAATAGAAAAAGGAAGACTTTAGTTATCTTGTTGGTAGAGAAAATGTTTATTTAAATGATGATTAGTATTATAATTACATCAAGTTATAAGTAGTTAAGGCTTAAAATGTACAGAGTTCCTATTTGGAAAGATGGAAATGTTTTGGTAATAGATGCTGGTTAAGGTACAACGTTGTGAATGTAATTAAGAGCTCTGAAATATATATCTGAATGTCATTAAAAGGAGAAATATCAGGTTATTTACATGGTAATAAAATAAAAATTTTAACAGTGAACCCTACATTAAACCATGTAATAGAACAATTATTAAAATGTGCTTTCATCAATGGTAACAAAGATACCACACAGAAAAATCATACTTATTTAATTCAACTTAAAATAGGAATTTTGAGCCTCTTGTGATTTCTTTCAATTCAGTTGAGCAAATAATGTTGTTGCTGTATATTTGGTGCACTGCATTAGGATTAGGGCTTATTAACTTAAGACACAGTTTCTGCTTTCAAGGAGCTAAGGCTGTTATGGGGAAGACAGTCACAGACAGATCTTTTCAATATATATGAGAGATGCAGCAGCACAAATGGGTGAAAGTGGCTATGGGAGGTCTATGGAAGTATGCATCACCCAATCTGGAGGGAGGAAGGTCAGGGAGGACTTTCTGAAAGAGACCACCATGACTCAAGTTTAAGCATCTGAACAGGAATGGGTGGGAGTGGGTACCACATATTTGGCAGAGGAAATCAGATGAGCAGAGACACAGAGATGAAAAACGGCATTTTATAAGAAGCATGTTTTTTATCATTGAACATGCACAGTAGACCACGGCCACAATGATAAGGAAGGGATCATTCATGGAGGCCCATATGGATAAAAGTTTCCTGAATTGGTAGCAAAGTCTTTGCAGGTTGTTAGTAAGTTTTAAGAGATGAGGAAAGTTTGCAGTTTGGTGGATTATTCTGATGGTGTGAAGTTTAGATTGAGGAGGAGGCAAGACTAGAGCAGGGAGTCAAATCAGGAGTAGTCCAAGCATATGCTGATAAGAACCTGAGCCAGAGTAGTTGTAGTGAAGAAGAAGGGAATTATAAACTCAAGAAATATTTGAGAGGTAAAACTGACTGGACTTAGTGATGGAACCAAAGGAGAACAGGGTCAGAGCAGAAAAAGGAGTCTAGAACAAATGCCAGGCTTATGAGCTTGATTATTATATTGATGATAATATTTGCAGCAAGAGGGGAATGTGTGCGGTGGCAAGGGTGGTGGCAAATAATATCCATTTTTAATATTTGATTTTAATGAAGCTATATATGAGTCTGAACCTCTGAGGAGAGGGTTAGGAAAAGATGTGGACTGAGAAGAACAAACTGCAGATGTTGGGACCCTGAGCAATTCAAGCTTTAATGGGCAGAAAGAGCAAAAAGCCTATGTATAAGGAAGGACAAGGACAGTGATCACAGAGAGAGAGAGAGACATAATCCAGAGAAAAAGTGGAATGATTAAAGCCAAGGAAAGGCTGTTTCAAGAAGAAGGAATGGTAAACATCCACTACCACAGAGACAGCTCGTGAAATAAAGGCTTAAACATACATGTGTTCATTGAATTTTCCAGATTAGAAATAAACAGAATGATGGGGCTAGAAGTCAATTTGCAATGAGTTGAGGAGTTACAGACTTATTTTTTCTTTTTTGTATTTGTGTTTTAGCTATTTCTTTTTGATTTGTCTATTTTTCTATATTTTCAAAAGGCCAAATTTTTATTTACTCACTCTTTTTATGTTTATTAAACTCTTAATTTATTTTTGTTAGTTTCTTCCTTTGCCTTTTGGGCTTTAATTTATTGTTCTTTCCCAAGCTTTTAAATTTGGATGTTTAATTTATCTATTAGTAGTTTATATCAATTGATGGATGTGTTTTCAAAGCTAATAATTTTATCCTGAGCACTCTTTTGTTACATCCCATAAATTCTTATATGCAATATTTTGATTATTGTTTTTTAGAAATTCTTCCATTTTAGTTTATACTTCCCCCTTGGCCCAAGAGTTGCTTAATAGAAAGTATACATTTTCAGAAAGAAATATCTTTTATTTTGCTTAAGTTTTAAACTTATTGCACTTTGATCAGGAAATATTGTTTATACTAATCTACTATTTGGAATGTAATTATATTTTCTTTATGGTCTTATATATTTGGGCAGTTTTCATAACCACTTCTTGTACATTTGAAAGTAAAGTACATTCTTTATTATTAGGGTTCAGAGTAGACATTTAACCATAAGATATAACTTGTGGCTTATTTGTTTGAATCCTCAATATCTTTTACTTGTATTTTACTCATTTGAAGTATTTTGGACAAAAAAAATTTTTAATTGTCCTATTATAACCTGTCATATAGTTTCTGCGCTATAAAATTTGCAGCTAGATTTGTTGGTGTATAGATATTCATAAATGAATTATGTCTCCTTTGTCAATTGAAGCTTTATAAAAGATCTTACTTTGACTTGTTTATTGTTGTGGAAAGATTTCAACGTGTGGCCCTTGCTTTCTTTTGTTTGAATTTTCCTGGTATAGTTTTGTTCTTTTTAAAATTTTATTAGAGAAGTTGTGGATTTACAGAACCATCATGCATAAAATATTTAACTGTTGTAAAGAATTTAGTTGTAACTGTGCCTTTTGTACCCTACATTGTTTTGGGTTTTGCTTTGTGAGCCAAAAATAGAAAATCTTTTCTTCTTGTAATAAGTTTAAGTTCTTTCATAGTTTGTTATATCTATAGTGTATATATGTCATTTTTTCAAAATTCACTATTTGTTCTGTTATCATTGGTAATTTTGTTGTTTTTGGTTTTGTTGCAGATGGTTTTACTTTGCTATTTAGGAAAGAAATGTATTTTTCTGGTAGTTTTATGTATAATTATGTTTTTAATAATATCTTTAGTCCAACATTTTTAGACAGTATTTATTTTTCTCTATCCTGAGAAACAATAAAATTAGCTTACAACTTTTGCTTTCTTTCTTCCCTCCCTCTCCTCTATTATTCAATCTTATTCAATGTTAAGACCTTTCTTGGTATTTGCATTTATACTTTTAAATATGTTTGGAATTCTATGATTCCATTTCAAAATTAAATTATTTTATTTGACTTACACCTATATCTATGAAGGGAGAAAAGAAGAGAAGAAGTGTTGAAGAAGGGAAAGAAAGAAGGAAGAAAGGGAGGAAGAACTGAAGCAAGAAATATAGGACTATAGAAAAGTCCATCAATCAGAGAATTATAAAATACATTTTATTACCTCCAGCCTATGAAAATACATTTCAGTTTTTATTAAAATGAGATCAACCATGTATATTGATATGGTGAAAAGTCTATCATAGCATGTTAAATTAAAAATGCAAGTCCTAGAACAATATATACAAAATGAACTCATTTATATAAATAAATGTAAAAATGTGTATGTGTATATAAATACATATTTGTGAGTATTTAAATCTGGAGAATCAAAGATCAAACTTTTTACCATGCTAATTTCTAGAATGATAGAGTAGATTTCAGGAATTGAGGGGAATTTTCATTCTTTACCCTTTTTATATTTATACTGTTTGAATTTTTTACAATGTCTACAAGTTTCTTTTATAAACAACAAAAATAATGTTATTTTAAAATTATAATTAAAATATCTTTTCATAGAGTAATTTACATGATGCTAAGAAAATACATTGACTAGTTTTTTATTTTGAAAGTATATTCAAACAAACTAAAACAACTGTCAACTTGAAACCTTGCATATTACCTAATAACTAGTCTTAAATTTATATTTGAAAAGAAATAAATTAAGAAAACTACTTCTTAGTTTGGATTATAATTTTCACACTTCCCATTCTCTCCAATTTTTCTCAGAGGAATCATGCTGGATTCCCCTAAATTCAGTTTTAATGTATAATGTTCTGTGTTTTGGTCTTTCTTTCCATGAAAAAAAAAAAAGGATGTCTATGAATTCTTAATTCTCTTTGAAGATTTAAAGTTTTTCTGTGCAGAACCAGGCAGAGCTCCAGAAAACCCTAGGGCAATCACCATGTTAGTGCTTCTTTGATTTTTGACTTTCTGTCCTTATAAGATAAAGATAAAGATGGCAAATCATCCAGGTATCGTTTGCTTTTATATTCATCATGATAAAAATCATCCAACAGCATAAAGTTCTTTAAAAAGCAAAATGGCAATGATTGTAATGTTATCCTCAAGACCTCCCTACATCTAACTGAAATAATAATTCAATAAAATTGCTCCAGTTCGCCAAATCACCTTGCTGAATATGCTTCTTTGTCAAGCAATCCTTCACTCCTTCCATCTCCTCACTCTCACTCGTGGCATGACTTTTTCAAACTTTTTCCAGTCTCTTCAATCCTTCACCTTCTCCCACCGTCCACCCCTCAGTATCCCTCTACATTCTTTTTGCGACCTGCTCTTGTCTAAATTTCATGCTTAATGACATTGCTTCTTTCAAGGTAATCAAAAATATCCAAACAGCATTTTAAGTCCCCATCACTTCCGGCTTCTCTTTAATCAGTCCAGCCACTCCTTATCAGTTTCTTTTATTTTTTTTTGTACCTTTTCCTATACTCAATCACTAAATTTAGATTTTTCCAAAGCCCAGAATTGGGCTGACATCTTTTCTCACCTTGAAAAATCTCATCTACTACTGTAGTTTTTAAAAATACCTTCTACCTGATGACTCCAAATTATGCCCAGTGCTCTGTACTGATATTGAGGTGTATAACTCTCACAGATTAGGTTCCCCTGGAAGCAGGGTCAGGTTAGAGGTTTATAAGGGAGGACTGTTGGGAATCACACTTTTGGGAGGGTAGAGAGGAAGCAGGATGGGAAAATTTGATCTCCGGTGTAGTTTAAAAGAGGCTTTGGCCAATTTTATGGGGAATTTTGAAGCTGGAATTACACTCTAGATTTGTCCTGAATCAGAGCAAGTAGGCATTTCCTTTATAACTCCCGTGAGCCAAGCTCCATAAGAAGGGACAGTGACCTTGGGAGAAGAGGCTCCCTTCTGCCGAGGCAATTCCCTTAGGGATCTGATCCTTGAGAACTTCCTGCTGCACCACTTTCAGCAGGTAGGAGAATAAGTTCATTTCTGAAGGGAATCTGGATGGTTTATCCAGGATCCACTACAATAATCGACTGCTTACTTAATATCTTCACTTAGCTAACGCACAGTGACCTCAAAACTAACCTTTCCCAAACTGAAATCTTCATGCTAATCCCCACTCCCTCATACAGCTTCTTCTTCCAATTCTTTCTATCACAGTTAGATGACCACTCTATCCACTTGGTTAAGCCAGAAATATAGGAGTCCCTTTGAACTCTTTTCTCTGCCTTACTTCTACCCCACATCTAATCAATTACCAAGACCCAAGGAGTTTACATCCTAAATATCTCTTTCTTCAGTCTAGTTTGCACCATGCTTGCTGCTGTCACCTGTGCAAACAGCTATCATATCTCGCTTGGACAACCACATTATTTTCCTAGTAGTTTCCCTATGCCTACACTTGTCCCCCTCTAGTCCATTCTCTCCATACTGCAATCAGTAGTGTCTTCTAAAAATGCACATATAAGCATCTCATTTTATTCAGTGACTTCCAAAATCTTTAATTTGGCCTACAAAATCCTTCACCATCAGTCTTCCAACCTCTCCACATTTACCTTGCTCCATTCTCTGCTTCACTCTTTCCACTCAATCCCTACTAAACTTCTATTAGCTTTTTGCAAACACCAGTTTCTTTGCAGCTTTCCCACATTTCCTTTCTCTACCTAAAATGACTTTCTTCCCTTTCTTGAAATCTCAGCCTATATCTCAGTTCCTCAGAGAAGCTTTACTTGAGCATCCTAGGCTAGACTGCTCCCCCATGTGTTCACTGTCAAAGACACCATCTTTCCTGGAACATCTCATCTTCTAACAATTTGTTTAATATCTTACTTCCCCACCACAGCACAAGCTCCATTAGGCCAGAAACATTGCATGTTTCATTCATTCCCATGTCTCCATTGCCTGACATAATGCCTAGCCTATGGTACATACTCAGTAAATACTTGATTTTGCAGATGCTCTTCCTTCTACCTGGAATATCTTTTCCAGACTTAGAAACCTCAGAATTACTTTTTTCCAGGAAGCTTCTATATCAATCCACAACAAAAAAAAAAGTCTATTACTGTCTCCTCATTGCTACCATCTTACTTTGTACATGCTTCCAATGTTGCATTTATCATATTACATTTCTTTATAATTTGGAGGTTTAAAAGTTGCATTGGTTCCTTGCTCAAAGGAAATTTGTTGTTATTGCTATTTTTTATACCCACATAAAAATCAGTAGATTTCACAAATGACAAATCAGATGATGTGACAAAATCGGGCCCATATCCTCACATGACAATTTTCACCTTCAGCAAAGAAGGAGCCTTCCACGTTAAACAGAGGATGCCATCTCCAATTTACTAAAATACCACTAGACCTGCCATGCTGCCATCCATATATAATGTCTGATCCTTAGGTGTTTGAGTTTGCAGCCACACTAGATGTCTGCCTCTTCTACTAGCTTGAGTAGTTTCTTGTTTCATTAATTCCTTGACAGAATGATCTGAATTTTATTCATCTCTGAATCCTGCATTACCTAGCATGTTTCCTGGGATATGACAGGTGCCCAAAAAATGTTTATTAACAGGTGTACTGATGAATTGATTGAAAAAGATTAATGTTTTCTTATTAATACTTACTTTAAAGCAAATATCAATTTTATGTTATCCACTGTGGAAAATGACTGTAGGAGATTTAATTAATTAAAAGAATGTATATGAACACAAGGACAGTTCTAAAAAGTACATATTTAACATTTGATGAATTAATATTTAATACACAGAGGTAGGTCCAGCTGTGGCTTCACCTCCAGAAGAAGCTATCTCCTTTCCCAGCATTGAGAATTGTGACTTAGGGGTGTGAAAGTATGCCATCCTATTGAAAAGGTAAGATCTTGAGTTAGATGAACTGAGTCACCTCTAAACGGCAGATATGTGCTGTTCTAGTTCCAACAACTGATCTTAATAAAGACTGTAATACACAGTTAGTGCCACTACATAAACTGATGAATGAAATACAGTAAAAATTGGAAGAATAACTGGCATTTCCAACTAAACAGTGAAAATGTTGCTGTTTCAGGCCTCCAACAGACATTGGTAATAACAACACTGCCAATTTATTGTCCTTCCAGGACCCACTGATTTCAGATTTTGTAATCTGCATGATTCTAAGAATAACCCGATCTAAAAAATCTATTTTGAAAGTGTAAAATATAAAAACAATAAAAGTCATTCTTTTTAAACTTTGTTCCTTCAACAATATTTGAATATATGGGTAGTCCATTACTACAAAACATATATAATTATTAACCTTGTAGTTAATATTACAATTCATTTAAAAATTACTTTACATTTATAAAGGTAGAAAGGCAATCTTCTCTGCATTTAAATAAAATAAATCTTCTAATTTTAGGTACAGTTTCTTATCTCTTGTGTGTTTGGTTTTTTAATGTTGAAAAGACTGAATTATAATGAACAGAAAACCCAAACATTAATGAAGATGATAAAGACAAATGTGAATTTTTTGTACCCATATTGAAGACAACAATATAGTCCAGTGGATGGATATTAGGAAACAAATATATTGATGCATAGATCAAATTTTTAATAGATAGAAAGCACACAATAAAGGTTAGATTACATCTCAAACTAGCCAAACTGGAAATGAAACATTTTTCTGGCTTTTACGTATAAATAAAGAAAATATTCAGTATAATTTACATTCAAATCCTCAAGTAAATAAAAATTTAGGGATTTTTAACTCAATATTTTTCTTCTAAAAATTGTACTTTATAAAAGATTTTATGATGTGTTGAAATGCTATTCTTCCTTCTGCCATTCATTTTATGTCCTTAAGGGTTCTTGATAAGACTGAATCCTAGTTAAAAGAGAAAGATAAAGATTTTGAAATAAACATCATTTCTAGTGACATATTAATCACAATCTTTGCCCTTTGCCATTTCATTTAATGAGTCATTGTTTTAAGTAAGTACTGATTAAACAAAGTAGCCATACTTGGTAAATAATACCAACCATTCCTTTTAAAAACTCTGTCATTTATTACACTAACTCCCCATTTTCTACCATTTTTGTCTAAGTTACTTATTCCCTTTTCTCTTGGAAAAGAGAAAATCAAGATACACTAATACCCATATAAATAGCACAAAAACATTTTTATCCATGTGTGGCTTATGAAAGTTTTTTTTCCTAGAGTTTTCAAATGTTTACAAAGCTGTCCTTTTAGAGTTCATATAATTCGCTTTTTACATTACTAGAAGAGCACCACGTGCACTTTGTCATTAGCTCTTATTTTAATATTCTTAGTTAAATAGAAAGCACGATTTCCATTTTATATCTTATCTCCAAAAAGATCAAAATTCTAATTCTATGAAATGATTTACTATTTGGAATTATTTTAATATTTTTTAAGAAAAGAACAGGAATGTTTTCCAATAACCAAATAGTAGAAAAATATTTTTAAAATGCTCATATATGGAAATACTTCAGTAAGTGATTCTAAATTCTTATATACCAATATGGTCATGAAATAAATACCATAATTTTAATCATTATTATTAATTTGCTCTTGTCTCAGGAGAAAAGTTTGAAAAACGGTGTTTCCCAAATTTTATTAGTTACATATGAACTTATACCGGGAAGAGAGAGCAAAATGAGATTTTCTTTTATGTCAGAACATATGGGTTAAATTTCCTAGATTTAAATATCTTTCACATAAAAATGTATTTATTTATCCAATTGCCAAAGTGTCACAAATATCAATTGGCAAACAGTGTTTTAACTTCAGATAACTCAGAAACCTTGTTAAATTAATAATTCTAGGGGATTGCTTGGATTTTCAAAGACTAAAGAAAATATCAGTTCTTACTTTCTGATAACCATAAAGCAGAAGTGCTGTAGAACTTAATGTTGCTGAAATTTATAATGTAATGAATTTCTGGAATAACAATCTGACAAAAAAGCTGTAGGTGAAAGGCTCTTCTTACCCTTCT
>PVKH010033846.1:0-11960 GCA_004027955.1 Chaetophractus vellerosus
GAGGGAGGGAGGGAGGGAAGGAGGGGAGGGGAAGAGAAAAGACTGAAAGAATCTGGAGGCATATCTGGATTCTATCTCTGGCAAACTAAATGGATTTACAACCTCGTGACAACCTAGGGGGACACAACTTCTTAACAATCTGGAGCCTTAAGGTCGTTGGCTGTAGGAGTGGAGATGGAGGTGTGTATGAGATAGGGTGGGGTGGGGTCAGAGTGGATACCCCAAGCCTACTGGGACACAGGTCAGTTCTCGGGGAATGGTGCAGTCTAGGGCCAAGAAGTCTGCAAGAGCCCCAGGAAAGCTGAGGTTCAGGCCCCAGTGGGGACCCTCGGCAGGGCAAGAGACTGTTGCTGTGGCAATGGGAAGGTGGCTGTGTGGTGTAGGTCAGGGGAGAAGGCATCAGCTCTTTGAACACTTACCTCAGGAATATTGGGTCTTAAGTCCAGTCAATTTTCAGGGAGTGGGCTCTGAAAATAAAATTAGCTTACGATTGGCCCAGGGATGGAGCAGAAGCCTTGGGCAACAATGGGTTAAAGGTCTTCAGAGACTATAGCTGGGACGCAAATAGCTGGATTCTTTGGGCAAGTGACTTCTTCCCTCTGGACCTAATTTATATGATTGGGATCATAATACCTGTTCTGACTACTTCATGGGATTGTTTTGATGATAAAATGAGATGGCATATAATAAAGGACTCTGGAGAAGTAAAGCACTCCACATCTTAGTTATTAATATATTTTAACAACTTCTTTGACAGTAACTCCTTCTCTTCTTTCATCCCTTCTCATTCACCCCATCAACCCAAGTATGTTAGATAGAAAGAAAAAAGGGAGCTGGTAATCTCTTCAAACAGCCAATTTAGTCTGGAAGACATGAGAGAAAACATAATAGCTTCATGTTATTTTAGTTATTTTCTTCAAAAGAATGTGTTGCTTTATTACACATAATTTGGTCCTTAAATTCCCCGAAATTAAATCAGTCCTTTCCTATAGTTTTCAAACATTTCTGTGGTGTATCTCAGGACTGGCCAATTTACAGCTAACGCCCAGCAGGCTGTCCTAGCTGCTGACACTGGAACTTTATCCGGCCCTAATCTATCAGCCTAGGAAAACAAGAAAAATGGAGACATTTTTAAAGTTCACAAGTCAGCAGACTTTATGAATAAGCAAAGAAATGAAAAACAGACTGTAGAATTGTTCTTGCTAACCTAACTAAAATTGTATTTTTAAACAAATAAGATGAATATGCTAGTATTTTCTATTATCAAATAATTACAATATAATTCTAAAACATACTTTTTCAAATGTAAAAATAATCTAGAAATCATAGTAGTTAGATCCTACTAGACACTAAACAAGAGAGTTAGAGAGTAAAATTCACCTGCAATCCACCAAACATTTGGAGTTCAAACTACATATATAGTTCTATGTCCTTCTGTTTTTTATATACTATTACATCACTAGCACCTTTTTATTTAGTGAATTTTCCTCAATAATATGATTTTTAAGTACCAAATAATATTTCATCCTGTGAATGTGGCATGGTTAGTTGGAACTTTTCTCTGTTCTATGTTTTCCAAATTTCTATCTATATCTATATTTGCTCTTTTCTACACATTTCTGAGTTCACTTCTAACATACATCTTTAATTTTTTACATCTTTAAAAATGCATCTTTAAATGGATTGTTTCCTAGGATGGATTCATAAAGTTGGGATTATTGGGACAAAGTATGTTAAGTGTCTTGCTATATAGTTCCAAAATTTTTTTCAGAACCATTGTAATATTATACTTCTATCAGCCATTCAGGAGAGTGTATGTCTTACCACACCCACACCAGCACCGAGTTTCCTCATTAAAATAAAAAATCCTTGCCTATTTGTTAAGCGTTGTGGACAAATACATTTACTTTTGTGCCCAGCATCCCTTTGGGGACTATTCCTCCTCCATTCCATAATCATTCAGATCAGATCCTAGAAACAGAAACAGTATTCAACTGACGGCACGCATATTGTGTGCCTCCATAGGACACCACCATGTATTTTATTGCTTAAATTGGCTTTGCATTATAAAAAAGGAAAGCTCCACCATCTGTTTTGATTATTTTAGAAAATGTCTTTGGCAAACCACATCTTGCATACATATACTATTCTAGAGGAATCCAGGCTTCACTGGGTCAGGGCTTCCACTTTCTGTGTGGAAAACTCTCCATGGTATATTTTCATCTTGGATTTTTGGCTCCACACAGCCTCAGCCACGATGTCTCCTATGCAAATGGTGGTATTTATAGCCCAATGTGCAATGCTTTATGGAAGGAAAGCATGTAGAAGTCTAGGCTGGGTCGCCCAGTAGGATGTAGGTAGGGATGGAGTAGAAAACACTGTGTGACCCCACATCAAAACATGCAGGAGACAGAAATAAGAGAGGGTGGGTAGGGCGGAGCAAAGAACAAGCAGCAGGAAGACGGTGTTTTTTCAGGGCTTGAGATACAGTTCAGTTGTAAAGAAAAGCAAGCCCTGACATAAAAGACACATTGTTTTTGCACTGTCCAGTTTTGATTGAGAAGAGAGGCAGGAATGAACTAGGGGATAAAACAGAGATCTTTTGGAGAGCAGGATGAAGAACTTTCATACCCAAAACCCTGGATTGGATTCAGGTCAAGAAAGCTCTAGTTAAGCCTTGTATCTCACACTGCATAAGAGTGGGCTCCATCTGAGAGGTACTGTTTCACTTACCTAAGCTACTCAAGCAAATACCATGAAATGGGTCAGCTTAAACAATGGGGATGTATTCACTCATGATTTGAGGCTAAAAGAAAGTCCAAATCAAGGTGCCATCAAGTTGATGCTTTCTTCCTGAAGACTGGCGTTTGGAGCTGGCTGCCAGTGATCTTTGATTCCTCAGTCACATGGCTAGGCATATGGCAGCATCTCATGGTCTCACCATTCTCATTTGGCTTCCAAGGATGTCCAGCCTCTTGCTTCCTGTGGCTTTCTCTCTGTCTGTCTGAATTTCACTCACTTATATAGGACAACAGTAATAGGATTAAGACTCACCCTGATTGGGGTGGGCCACTCTTTTACTGAAGTAACCTCATCAAAAAGTCCTAAGTACAATGGGTTGACACCCACAGGAGTGGATTAATTTTAAGAACATGTTTTTCTGGGGTACATACAGTTTCAAACCACCATAGATAGCTATAATTTATCTTCTCCCATATTGCTCCTGTCCTGAGAGTCATTAGCCGTATAGTCAAATAGGTTTTGTTGTTGTTGTTAGTAGTGAGTATGGACTCCAATACTGTTGTTTTACTAAAGAGTTAAGATGCTGTAGAAACAAAAATACTTCCCTTTGGAGGTGAGTGCTTAAATCTGTATGAGTTAGTCATTCCTGAAAAAGAGCTTATTCACAACTCAAGGTTCCATGGCTTCCCTTTGGCAATGCCTGGAATTGTTTGCAGCAAGTCTGGATGGAAACAGCCAGTCTCTGTAGAGTGTGCTTGGCAAATAGTACAGAATAGTTGCTTTTCAGTCATTACTGGGAAGACACAATAAAGAGGAAAGGAAAAGTCACAAACTAACATTATAGGCTGAGAGACATACCCCAATTAGCTCCTTGCTTTAGTAAAAGTAAAAAGTGGGCACTCCCTTTACTACCACTATAATGAGCTATTCTAGATATTAAGCTATTGTCTCTCACTCTAAACCTACCCTTCTGTACAATATTATGTGATGCTGGAGCTGGAACTCTGCAAAGCCCATTTCTGCTTTGCCAGATGGTTCTGTTAGTCTCTCCATTAGGGGACAGTAGAAGGAGACTACAATGCTGGAGGAGGGTGAAGGGGCTTGCCCCACCTCCATGCTGATTTCTTGTTCCTATTAAGGTCTTTCCAGCCACTGAGGCACCTAGGGGCGCTGCTTCTGCAGTTGCTAGCTCTGTGATGCTGCAGAGTTCTCTTATTCTTTCACATGCCTAAATAACTTTATATCTTGCTAACAGTTCTTTATAGTAAATTTACTCTGTACAGATAATTGGTATGGGTTCTGACTTTTGAGTGAACACTGAGTCATAAGCTAGCAGAGGTTTTGTAAACACAATTAGACAAGCCTGAGAAAAGGTAAGAGCTTCTCTCTTTTATACAGGGTGTTTTGCCTTGTCTGTCAGCCAGAAACTAACTATTCCCTTGCTTTTACTGTGTACCTGACACAGAATGTGTCCATGAGGATACAGTGATGACAAGACATAATCTCTGCCCTCATGGAGCAACAGTTTAATAGTTGATAAAAGGTGATGCCAAGACAGGAAATGAAGCAAGGGTGTAGACTCTTGTCACTTTGGTGGTTTTTTCCACCCTTTTGTTGAATGAAGCCTTTAACTATATAGTTATCATCTATCTATCTATCTATCTATCTATCTATCTATCTATCTATCTATCTATCTATCTATCATCTATCTATCTAATCATCTGTTGTCTATCTACCTATCTATATTTTCTTTCTTTCCTCATCCATTTATTATCTATCTATTTCTACCTACCTACCTACCTGCCTACCATCTCTCTGTCATCCATCTATCTGCCATCATTTTTCCCACCAGTGAGGTATAGTAGGTGGCTAAAAGCCCAGGCTCTAGGCAGACTGCCAGTGTTCCTGGCTCTGTTACTCATTAGTTATGAGTCTCAGGCAATGTTGCTTACCCACCCTAAGTCTTGGCTTCCTCTTCTATAAAATGGGGATAGTTTTAGTATCTACTTCTACCTTTTAGGATGGTAAGGAGTAGAGGAGATCGTGCATGTCAACTACTTAGCCTGGTTCATATTATCCAGTAAGCTTGCAGACAACTTTGTCTGCTGAATCTGAGAATCTCCTAGATTCTCAGGTGGAGCTTGCTAACTGTTTATTTGGGGTTAAGAGCCAGGTTGGGGGAGAGCATGGTTGTGGGCAAGACAGGAGGGAGGAATATAAAGAGTTCCATCATGTGGTTCTCAACAACATGATAATTCCAAAAATGGTATTATCAGCCTAGGGACCAGCATAGAAAATAGAAAACTGGGTTGGGGCTCTCCTTTCTTAGGCACCTCTTGGGCTGAACTAAGATTGAGAACACTATAACCAGAGACACTTGAGATAGGAGGCCAGAGCCAAGTGAGGTGAGAGGAGCTCAGGGCTGGGACATGACTGTTGGTCTCTGTATACTTCAAAGAAGGTGAAATTAGAACCCTGGGGTCTGCACCCAGCCAGTAGCTGGAAAAAGCAGCCAGTCCCAAAAGAAGAGAAGCAGACCTCTTTTTAGTCCATTGTTGCAAAATGTAAAAAGTATTTTAAGGATCTTTTTGAAATATATATTAATGCCTTAGAGCAGAAGCATGGAATTCCTATCCCCAAATAGCTGTAAATCTCAATTCTGTACCTTTCATGTTTGTCAGAAGGGAGTTTATGAGTCCATTTTCTTACCTTGTGCACACTCTTCAATCAAGGTTCTTTCAGGTGTCAGCCCTCTGCCATACTTATTGCCATTGTTCATTATGTACCCTCTAGAGCACTTTGCAAACTTTCGATCATAGATTCTCATGGCATTCTGTATTGTTAAATTACCCTCATTTCCCAAATAGCAAATAGAGGGTAAGTGAGTTCCCCAGAGTTATGTTGGAAATAGGTCCCAAGAGGTGCTGTGGCTCTGGGGTTCTCTGCAGATTCCTTGGCCTGGGTGGACATCAAGATGAGTTACAGGAGACCTGTATATAAGGAATGAGGAGTTGGAGAGGGAGAATGTGCCCAGGTAGTGTTTTAGTTTGTTAGTCTGCTAAAAGCAAATACATAAAATGAGTTGGCTTTTAACATGGGAATTTATTAGCTTACAAGCTTACAGTTTTGAGGCTGTGAGACTGTCCATATCAAGGCATCATCAAGGTGATATTTTCTTCCCCCAAATTGGTTAGCCAGTGATTCTTGGGTCCTCTGCCATATGGCAAGGCACACAGTAGCATCTGCTGGCCTCTCCTTTCTTTTCCAGGTTTTGTTGCTTTCAGCTACTTGCTTCCATGGCTTTCTCTCTCTTTTTCTTCATATTGATCCTATTTATAAAAGACTCCAGTAGGACGACTAGACCCACCATGGGCTATGCCTTAACTGAAATAATCTTATCAAAAGGTGTTACTTATAATAGGCTTATATCCATAGGAATAGATTAAGTTTACGAATATGATTTCCTGGGGTACATAGAGTTTCAAACCACCACAGGCAGCAAGAGACCAAGAGAAAGAAAGAAAACCTGATTCTCATATTTGATCAAAAGGGATAGATAACAAGGAAGAGCATGTATCTTAACCCAGTGATTCTCACAGCGTGGTCCCGGCTAAGCAGCATCAGCAGAACCTGGAGACTTGTTAGAAATGCATATTGCTGGTCCCCACCGAAAACTGACTAAATCAGAGGTTCTGGGGGTGGGGCACAGCAACCTGTGTTTCAACAAGCCATATAGGCGATTCTGATGCATGCTAAAGTTTGAGATCTATTGTGTCAACACATGCACGGCCTTTTCAACCAAACTCACAGATTAGCTGAAAGGGACTTTGAGGAACATACTTGGGCTAACATGAAGATGTAGGGGAGATTGTCAAGGCTGCCTTTCAGAGAAGGATAAAAGGAAAAAGTAGGAAACACTCTTCCTCATTTTCCTTGAAATTAAAGCATAGAATTCTGGAAAGTAGATGTGAAAGGGACCTTGAAGTTTATGGCATTCAACTCCATTATTTTACTTCATGAGGAAGCTGAGGTTAGGTTGATGAAGGGACCTGCCCAAGGGAGAGACTGAGATAAGACTCAAAACCAAAACTCTGGGCTCCTCACCTAACACTCTTTCCCAGCACCACCTTGCAGGTTTCCATGGAAAGCCAATCATAGTCTCCCCTTCCCTTTCCAACTCAGGCCCTCATCACCTCCACCTGGATTATTTCCACAACCTCCTGGAACATCTCCTTGTCTTACATGTCCTCTACATCACTCTCTTCGAAGGCACGACTTCTGAAATTCCTTTGGAGGATCATTTATTTTTCCTTTTGCGCCAGGCTTTCTCAGCCTCCATAATCTGTTCTCCTCTATCCCTTCCATTTTGTATCCCTCTGTAACCTTTCCCCAGCAAGAATTCCCCTTTCTTTTTCTTTAAATCAGGGGCTGGCAAACTTTTTCTGAAAAGAGCCAGATAGTGAATATTTTAGGTTTAGTGGGTCATACAGTCTTTGTCACAGCTATTCATCTCTGTTGTAGCTCAAAAGCAACCATGTACAATATCTATATTCATAGGCATGTCTTCGTTCTAATAAAACTTTTTTTTTAAAGATTTATTTATTTTATTACATATCTCCCCTTCCCCCCCGCTGCGGCGACGCACCGAGACTGGTCACTGCCAAGGCGCAGCTTTCCCTGCTTGTGGGCGGCTTCTGCTTCCATTCACAGCCGGCTTTCAGTTCGCGGGTGGCTGGCTGTGCTCCATTCGCGGGCTACCTGCCCTGCCCGTGGTGGCTTTTGCCCTGTCCATGGCAGTTTTTTTGCCCTGCCCACGGCGGCTCTGGCCCGCCCATGGCGGTTTGCCATTCTCAAGGCGGTCTGGCCGCTAGGAGAGGTCCTCGGGAACCGAACCCAGGGCCTCCCATGTGGTATGCCGGTGTCCTATCCACTGGGCTATCAAGCCGGCCCCTAATAAAACTTTACTATAAAAAAGAAGTGGTAATGACAAAAGCACTCAACAAACTTGTAATAGAAAGGAACTTACTTAACCTAATAAAGGGCATCTACAAAAAACTCACAGCTAAGATTATACTTAGACTGAAAACTTTCCAGCTAAGATCAGGAACAAAACAGGTCTATTCTGACCACTTCTCTTTAACATCGTACTGGAGAGTCTAGTTAGGGTAGTCAAGAAAAATAAATAAAAGGCATACGGATTGGAAAGGAAGAAGTAAAACTATCTTTATTTGCAGATGACATGATCTTGTATATAGAATATCCTAAAGAATCCACTAAAAACTATTAGAACTAATAAATGAATTCAGCAAGCTTTGTATTGCATACAAAATCAATACACAAAAAATAATTGTACTTCTATACACTAGCAATGAACATCCTGAAAATTAGATTAAGAAAACAATTTCATTTAAAGGAAGATGACCACAACTTGTACTCTAAAAACTATGAAACATTGTTGAAAAAATTAAAGAAGATATAATAAATAGAAACAAATTGCATGTTCATAGATTGAAAGACTTAATATTGTTAAGATGACAGTACTCCCCAAATTGATGTATAGATTTAAAGCAATCTCTATCAAAATCCCAGCTGTTTTTTTTGCAGAAATTGACAAGCTTATTTTAAAATTCATATGGAAATGCAAGGGACCCAGACAGTCAAATCAATCCTGAAAAAGAAGAACAAAGTTGGAGAATACACTTCCCAATTTAAAAGCTTACTGTGAAGCTATGATAATCAAAACAATGCATTACTGGCATAAAGGTAGACATATAGATCAATGGAATTCAGAAATAACCCCTTACATTTATGGCCAATTGATTTTTGACAAGGATGTCAAGAAAATTCAATGAGGGTCTTTCCAACACATCGTGGTGGGACAACTAACATGCAAAATAATGAAGTTGGACCCCTACCTCACACCATTCATAAAAATGAACTCAAAGTGGATCTCAGACCTAAATGTAAGAGAGGAAACTATAAATCTCTTAGAAGAAAACATAGGTGAGAAAAGCAGGAAAAACAAAAGGTAGGAATAAATCTTCATGACCTTGGGTTAGGCAATGATTGTTTAAGCATGACCCAAAGACACAGTAACAAAAGAAAAAATAGATGAATTGAACTTCATCAAAATCAAAAACATTTGTGTTTCAAACAATACCAACCAGAACATGAAAAGAGAACCTAAGGAATGGGAGAAAATATTTGAAAATCACATATATGATCAGGAAATTGTATCCATAATATGTAAACAATTCTTTCAATTCAATAATTAAAAGACAAAGAACCCAACTAAAAGCTGGGCAAAGAATTTGAATAAATATTTTTCCAAAGAATATATGCAAATGACCAATAAGCACATGAAAAGACATTCAACATCGTTAGTCATCAGGGAAATGCAAATCAAAACCAAGAGATAACACTTCACACCCACCAGGATGGCTATAGAAAAAAAAAAAAAGACAAACAGTAACAAGTGTTGGTGAAGAGATGGAGAAATCAGAACCTTCATACATTGTTGGTGGTAATGTAAAATGGTACAGCCACTTTGGAAAATAGTTGGGCAATCCCTCAAAAAGTTAAATACAGAGTTACCATACAACCCAGCAATTTCATTCCTAGGCAAAATGAAGATGTATGTATACATTCCAAGAGAAATGAAAATGTGACCACCCAAAAACTTGTATATGAATGTCCATAGCAGCATTATGCTTAATAGTCAAAGGGTGGAAACAACCCAAATGTTCTTCAACTGATAAATGGATAAACACGTTGTGGTATAGCCACACAGTAATCCACATATATTATTATTCAGGGATAAAAAGCACTGGTACATACTATAGCATGGATGAAACTTGAAAGCATTATGCTACATGAAAGATGCCAGACATATTGTATGATTCCACCTGTATGAAATGTCCAGAATCAGTAAATTTATAGACAGAAAGCAGATTAGTAATTATTTAGGGTTAGGGAGGAGGAATGAGGATTTTGTAGAGTAGGGGGTGGGGATTAACTGCTAATGGGGTTTCTTTTAGGGGGGGTGAAAATGTAAAATTAGAAATTGGTGATGGTTGCACAATATACTAAAAAATGTTAGCTGTGCACTTTAAATGGGTGAATTGTATGATATGTCAATTATGTATTTAAAAAGCTGTTAAAACAAACAGGTTGCAGGCCAGATTTGGCCTGTAGGCTGTAGTTTGCAGAATCCTCCCCTAAATGTATCCAGATTCGATCCATTGCTGAAGACTCATATAAATCAAATAAAAGCATCAATATATTAAGGCGTACAATTTCTAAGCTTCTGTGGTATGTTCTGCTACTGCTGTCTTAACTAAGCCACAAATATTTATTGGGGTCTATTACATGTTATTACCTGCTAAATATCTGGACTACAAAGATTAGGTGGACACAGTTCTCATCCTAAAGATGATTATGATCTGGTCAGAAAAGCCGGTGCAACCGAACAACCAGTACAAAGTAATGAGGTTTATGTAAGGTGTGTGTTCTTGGTGACAAAGAAGGGATATCTAAACTTTTCTTTGATGGTTGGGTGTTGAAGAGAGCTGGTGATCATAGAAAGTGGCAGAGTAAAGGAGATGCATGAGCTAGTCCTAAAAGGATAGGTGGGAGCATACTAGAAGGACAGAGGAAATGGGCGTTGGAGGCAAAGCTCAGAGGCAGGAGTCAGCACTGGGCACCTGAGACTTTAAGTGGTTCTGTGGACTGAAGAGCTGGGGGAGGATGATGATGGGAGGGGGATAGGCTTGAGGTGGGCTCCCTCTTCTTCATCTCAATATACCTGCTTCTCTTTCATCTCAAGCAACTGCTTCTCCTTTGTTGCCAGTTCCAAAGTAAATTTCTTTTTTTTTTCTGACTTCAAGGGTCTCCCTCTCTAGCCAGCCACTTCCACTTGTTTCTCCACCACAATGGTTTCAATTAAAATATTGTCATTTACTCTTTTTCTGAAAATCTCATATTACTGTCTATAAAGTCTTTCTCACTTTTATCACCAGTTTTGCAAGAGATTTCTGGCTCATTTCCCTGACCTGTGAACTTTCTTAAACTTTTTGGTAGCAAAAATCCAGAGGTTGGCATTATGCTAAATCCTGCTCTCTGCACTTGACCAAGGACAAACATGTATTAGTATTCACAAATGGTTCATTCTTGTATTTTCTTCCTAATGTTTTACTCTAATCAAGAGGACAGAGCAAGGGGATCCTGTGACTGGGACATCCATTAGACATTACTGTCATCTTGTGGTTCCTGGAATCTCCCAGGGTCAAGTGGCTTTTGCTTGGATTTGTCAAATGAATTATGTGGTCCTCCTGCCCAAAACGCTTTTTAGATTCTATCCACAATGACACTGGTGCTTCATCATTTTAGACACAGGAAACCACATGCCATGGCTTTGGAACTGTGAAACAGGCATATTTAGCCATGGTGTTCTCCCTGCCAAAGTATAATCTCATCCAGGTACTGACCAAAATAGGAATACTTTGTGGAGTTAGGGGAAAATAAGGAGGGAGATGATAGGGTGGCAGAGAAGGGAAAGAGACAAAGTTATGGCAATCTGGGGGAAATAAGCAGCTAGGAATCAAACACAGACCAGTTCATGCAAAGAGAAAGATATTTGTGATGGGGAAAAGGTTACATCTAATATATATCACACTTGATGCTCCACTCATTCCCAAAGTTGGTGTTTTAGTTTCTCAGCTAGTAAAAGAATACCATACAATGGGTTGGCTTAAAAACAGGAATTTATGGGCTCATAGTGTTGCAGAAATCTGATCCCGAAGAACCCAAGCAGCACTCAGAGAGCAGAGGAACACAATTTTATTATGCACGGGCCCAGAGAATAAAGTCAGTCTCCAAATTCTGGGCCCCGGGCCTTGACTTTCATGAGTTTATATAGGGACTTTATGTGGGCACATTCTTAAGCAAGCAGATGGGCGGGGTTTACAAAAGCAGAAGCCAGCTAGCAGGCTGCACAATAGGCGGGTGGAATTTTTCCACCCAGTCAGGAGTATGCATGTGGGCAGGGCGGGGTTCTAACCGGAATGCAGGCTTCAGATATGCATATTGAGACACAGGGGGGCATTCTTTATCAATGATTCCTCCTCGGGGGGTTGGCAATCTTTGGATTTCTTGCCTTTTCCATCACATGGCAATGCACATGGTGGCATCTTCTCCTTTCTCTTTTGGGTTCCCTTGAT
>PVKH010033847.1:0-11962 GCA_004027955.1 Chaetophractus vellerosus
CTACTACTATGCAGGAGATATACTTTGGAGAAGGCTGGAAACCAAGAGGATATGATTTTATTTTATAGGGAAGCATGCATATTACTGATAAAATAGTATTTCTCTATTACAAGTAATAAAATATGAATATAACAATGCAATATTTATGTAAAAATTATATTTAACATATTATTCAACGAAAAGTCTGGATAGAAAATGTTTCTAGGACCTGCTGATACTATGTACTAACAATGTGGTAGTGATCTCCATTAGCTAAATTTACTACTATGAATGATTTACTAATATAAAGCCTTATTTTCTGTCCCTATACTGCTAATGTATAAAAGTGAGAATTGTCTAAATTTTTAAAAAAGAAGCACAAAATTGGCCTTCCATCCTAAGAAATCATGCAAGTGGACTCTCAATTTCAACCAGCAGTTCATATGAAGAAAATGTAATTGACAATTCTATTACACCTTCCTAGGCATGAAGTAATGTTACTTATGATGGATCAATAAAAGAGAAGGCTGAGAAGTAGGTCTGTACCAGTGCATCTATAGCACAATCCGGGGAACAAGATGCCCTTGTACTCACGGTCGATATGGTTCTGTAGCAGAGTTTGGACCTTCACCTCATCAGGCTGAGCCATGTGTTGCACTGTTACACAACTCCTGGATTGCAAATTGGTTGTATAAAAAGCCTGGTAAAACTGCAAGTCCAGCTCTTACAAGCTTTGACTTCAGGCAAGTTAACTTTCCTCTCTTTGCCTTGGTTTCCACATCTGTAAAATGTGGAAAATAATAAGAAGAATTTCACAGAGTTATTATGAAGATAATACAAATGAATAAAGGCAAAGTTCTTAGAACAATGCTTGACACCTAGTAATTGCTAAATAAGAGTTAGCTAGAATATAAACTCCATAAAAGCAGAGTCGTTTTCTTTTTGTCTATTTAGTTTATTGCTTTATCTCCATTGCCTAGTATGGAATAGATTCTCAGTAATTTTTGTTGAATGAATGAGCAAATTTGATATCTTAGGTAAACTATTAAAAAGGAAATCATGGAATGCAGAAAAGAATGTTCTGGTCTATGCAGCACATTTCTATATTTTATTAGAAATTAATAAATTAGGATTCTGGCATATGCTTTAGTCTTCTATAAGATTAGTCATATTGCATCAGTAAACCAGGACCTGATCTCCTTTGAAAAATTGATAAAATACAGTTTCTGAATCTGTAAAAATTACGATTCAGCTGGACCAAGGCAATTCATTTGATTGAGAGAATTTGGAATCCCAGAGCCACCATTTACCATCTGTGTAATTTCAGCCAAGTTGCTTAATCTCACATGTATTCCTTTGAGATCTATACTATTGGAATAAATGTCATACTTACCTTAGAGTTTTTTTTTTAAGAATAAAATGAGATAGTTGATACAAAGTGCTTTGCACAGTGTCTAGTAGGTAGGAAGCCCTGACTAAATATTTGCTCCTAAACATATGTTAATTAATTTATTAATCCCACCAACATTTAATAAAGTACTTTTCATGTCAGTTACACAAAGACAAATAAGATATGGGTTCTAATCAAATGAATTTCCAATGTAGTTATGTCGGGGGACAAGTTAAAAGGCAATTACCAAATAGTGGAAGTGCTTTGAGAGAAAGATAACGGGACATTGTGAGAGCACACAGCAATGGAACATGAATTAACAGTGAGTGCATCAGAGAAAGTCAATGAAGGCTTAAAAGAAGAGTTTGTCTGAGCTGAGACTTGAAGCAATAGTAGAGTTAAAAAGCAGAAAGGGAGCTGTAGTAGTACAAAGTATGGAGAAAAGAGAAAGCATTGATGTTTCTTCAGCAATTTAAAAAGTACTCAGCATAGCTGAGGGAATAAAAATATGGAATGCTGCTTATATATTCTGTTAAAAATAATAAGAGAAACAACATATATTGACACAGATACTTTTATATATTATATTACTTGGATTTTCTCCCAAATCTTCAAAAAGCAAGAAAGGCAGGTATTATTTTCTGCATTTTGTAGATGAGGACACTAACTTTGATTTTAGAGACCAGCTTGTGATCATGTACCTATTGTTGTAAGTGAAAATTAAGCCTTAATTCTTCTTGTGTTCAGCTTCTGAGGCCTCTGAGCCAGGATGGGAAGAGAAATTTGGCCTCTACTTAAACAAGTTTGAAAAATATGGTTATGTCAGATACTTTTTTGCAGATACAATAATTTCTTTTTCTCAATTACAATTACCTGCACATGACTAGCAATATATTTTGAAATTTTGGTATTTTATAGAAAAGTTGTATTATAATAAGACTAATATTTATTAATTATGAGACTAATTAATTCATCTGGTCAAGATGTATTTAATGCAGGCCTAATATGTTCTAGGCATAGTGCTAAATAGAACATACATCATCTGATCTAATCTTAGTAACAACCCTGTCGGAATGTTTTATTATTTCTTCCTTTTTTATAGATAAGGAAACTTTAGAGCAGGGGCTCTTAACCAGGGGTCCACAGACCCCCAAGGGGTCCATGAGCTTGAACTGAAAAAAATTAACTTATCTTTATTTTCTTTGACCTCCAATATTGAGTGTCATAAAACTATCTGCAGCTACATTCTGAGAAGGGGTCTGTGGTTTTCACCTGACTGGCAAAAGGGTCCGTGGAACAAAAAAGGTTAAGAAACCCTGTGTTAGAGAAATATAAAAATTCCCCGAAGATCACCATTGCTAGCAAAAGGCAGGGCTGTGATATCAAGCCAAGGTCTATCTTCCTCCAGAGCCCAACTGTAATTCAGTTTTAGAATTTTAAAACTGTTATATTTTTATCTGTTGATTTTGTAGGATTTTGTTTGTTATATGCATTTCCCACAGGACTTATGCTACTTTTTAAACTTGGAATATTGCTTTCCTTAGATATGGGATTAAGAATGAATTTTTTTGTGCTGTAGTATAGTAATTTCTATTCAATTTATTGATTTTTTAAAATAAATTATTCATGTTATTTCATAGTTGTCTGCTTAGAACATTCTTCTGTAGTATTGTTCACCAGAATTCCTCTCATAAAACTTAATACTTCTTTTTTTGGTTGCTTACATTTTATTTATTAAACATTTATTAATAATTTATATTTACTTAGGTAGAGATAAAATTAATGTGTAAATTTTGCTTTATTTTAATAAGTTCAAAATTTCCCTTATTAAATACAATGATTTAGATGCAAAAGAATGAATTATTCTAAGCCTATATTGCCACAAGAAGCACCAATATATTTTTGGTTTTAATCTGAATGAAGAAAGATGAAAACAGAATATGAGCATTGAGTCTTGGCATTTGAAGGTGGTGGCAATGAAGCCTTGAAATAGGTTTAAAATGTCATCTTTGTTTTTTGTTTGTTTGCTTGTAGGACTAACATACACACCTCCTTTAGATCAAGGCTGAAGCTTCTGAATAGGATTATAAAACCCAAAGGTCTTTTTCTGTTTCAGAACTTTAATTTAAAGTTCTGTTCTATTTCTTGAGTTTTACCAAGTTTTGTTGTTGGGGGTAAGTTGTTTGTTTTGGGCAAAAAGAGAGCATAAGAATGATAAAATTTGTTCTTTTGATGTAACTGGTGAAGTTGAAAGTTTGCTTTTTTGGGGGGGTTTCTTCACAGAATACAGTCTTCAGAGAAGTCCATGCTGGCTTTAGGTTTAGCCCATTTAGAAGTCTTCTGTGCCTGCCTTTCCTCTATACACATCCTGTTTATGATTGGGGGGTGGCTAGAACTGTGGACATTTGCTATCCACAGAACAGGCGCAACAATTTGGAGGCTTTGATTAATACTGCTGGTCCTCTAACAGTCTATTTTAAATCCAGAGCTCTGGGGGTGAATATGTTCCTTTCCGTAAAGACTGGTTCGCATGCTCACTTAGCATAGATAGCACAAAGCATGGAAGATCTTTTGTCTCACAAGAAGGAATGAGTGGCTGTATAATGCCAGTTGCATATATTACTGAAGTGTTATAGGGGAGCGGAAATTACCCGGTCAGAATAGATATGTCTCTGTAGCCTTCCATCCGCATTCTAATAGCCACAGAGTTTATCTTAGTCTGAATGGAGCTCTAAGTTATTAATTGTTTTAATGATTTCATTGATTTCTGTTAATCTAAGTAATGTGCCTTACTAAGCTCGGTAGTTTATTTTGCTTTTCAATTAACCTTTTACTTTTGTTATATCATTTATTATTAAAAACAAAGGTTTTATCTGCATTTTAATGATATGCCTATCTTAGTGTATTATGAATTACATTTAGGTACTGTACAGCAATTTTCATGAATAGTCCAGGGTAATGGCAAACTGTAATGGATCAGTATTTTCATTACAGGTTATCATTGATATGAAATATATTTAAAAATTATTTGAATAAATGAATAATCTTTATTTATAACCAAAATATTTTATATAAGATTTGAAGATTGCAACCATGGAAGAAATAGAATGCTTTAATTTAGAGTTTAATTCCTAAAATTTAAAAATAACGCTATCATTTTAACTTTATATTATTTTAATTATATATAATTAATAGATGCAAATGTGCGTTTTAAACACATTGAAACTGAAATCAATTTTTGAAATAGTATGTTCTAGAAGAAGGATGTTTTTGCTTCTACTCTTACTGGGTTTATAAAATATTTCACTGAATTGTATAGATTATTTGATATTCAAACATACTCTGCCTAAGTGGGGTCTTAATTTACTTTGTTAGATATAAAGCTCTCTTTGTGTTTATATAAACATTAGTGAAATGGTCTCACCATGATACTGAACCAGGTTCTCTACTCTTCATTCCTGGGAAATCACATATTCACATATAACTTTTGTACCAATTAAAAAAAACATTAATGGAAAACATTGTAATTGATTAATCTTTGTATGTTTACAGCTCACTTTAATTGCTGAAAAATGCCATTTGTCAGCTTCGTGTTCTATTGACAATGCTATTGATTTATCTAAATTTGGCTTTGTCTTGTCTCTCATACATAAAGCTCACATATGCAGTTCAAATGGGAAATGACTGTATTGATTTCCTTAACTTGAGCCCAAATGCTAAAGATTTTTGGATAAGCTTTCTCATTACTTAAGCCAAAATCAATAAGAAAGAGCATCTTTTAATGAAAGAGCAGTTTGAGCAACGTACTTCAGAAATAGGGTCCTGTTCATTCTTTGCTTTACAAATCGATCTCCTAGGTTCCTTAAGTGAGGTCCAATTGGTTGACATTGTGGTTTGTCTTTATGTGTAAACTTGCAGCTTCAGAAAAAAGAAGATGAGTTACAGAGACAGTGGAAAGAAATTCTCTTCCTGAGAAAGAAGATGGTCATCTAGCAGGTATAAAATTCAGTGTTGAAGTGCAACACTACTTATACAAATGTGCCAAAGAATTCTTACATTTGTTAAGTTTATGCTTATATATTTTGTGAGTGCACAATATTTTTCCTTTATTTGTTCACTGGTTTATCTTTGTAATATCTGTATAGACACGTTATATGCTTCTACTACCTGTCTGATTTTAACATTTGCTTTTCTTTTGCATTACTTCTGCTCATTGCTGCAGTTTATGTTTACTTGATATGATCCAAAACATTCCACTGAAACGTCGGGTCATTTTTAAAAGAATTTTATTGTTTGAATGATCTTTTATCTTCATTTTCTTAATGTCAAACTTCCCGTTTTCTCCAGGAAGACAAGCATAGGATGTGAGCTACAGAAATTAAGTGGCCATTGTAAGAAACAGCAGAATGACCTGAACATATAAAACAAGCTATATGGACAGGCCAAACGTCAGGTACTGTACTATGATATCATTAACTTCCGTGAACTACATAAATTAAGCTGATTATGCCTTCACTTAATTAACTGAGAATGACCTATTGATGTATAGGCCGAGTTAGCTAGAGACCGCTTGCTGCACTGTACTTAATTTATTGGTTTTCAATTAGTTCTTCTCTTGCCTGTGATTGTTGAGGAAAAAAAATGTCCATTTACATCTGTGTTCTATAGTGTATTTTTATGTACAATGAGTTTGTATTGAAAATTTTATTCAGAGTGCCAGTTTTCCTTTTCATGTGCTTCTTTTTTTATCAACAATGCTTAGGTTGATGTGAAGAGTTTATTCTCATTGTTATATATAATTTGGTTCTAGAATGAAATAAATATGAAAATTCATACTTGTTAATGCTGTGATACTATTAAATGATCTTTATAAGTGATTTCTTGTATTTATTTTAAGATCTTGCTTCAACTAAATTTTTTAAAGTAATTTTTACTAAAATTACTGCTAGACTATATTGCTGTGAAGCAATCTCAGTGATGAAATTTCTTAAGTAAACATTTAGATTTCTGGAAATTTTCTCTAGAAAGTTACTTGGGAGATTTTTCTAAATAAAAAGATTATAGTATGACTTCTCACTATCAATTACTTGTGATAAGTATGATTAATGTTCATGAGAATACCTTCGGACAAAAATGTATCCTTCAAATTTTGACCTTTTATTTACTGATTTTGTGATAGCTGATTTATTTCACTATGCTGCCCTCTACTATGTAGTCTTGATAATCCACTCATCACAGTATATTTATTGGATCATTCTTATATCCTCAGTATTCTCATACTAGAATATTTTATTAGAGGCTGTTATTCCAATTGTAGTTATAAGTATTTTCAATATTTACTACAGATAAGCAATGTAATAACTAGGGTCATTCAAAATAATAAGATAAATATAGAGAAAGTGTGTCATTAGTAGATGCTGAGTGACAAAGATTTGGTAATTTTCTTTATCTCTTTCAAACTCAGTTACTTTATCTGGGAATAGAGTTTATTATTGGACTTTGATTTAGGACTTTTTTGAGGTACTTAACAATTCTCATATTCATGTGCAATAATTCTCATTAAGGATTTGACTGACCCACTTAAACTTTCAGGCATAATTTACTGAATTTTCAAAGAAAATTCTGCTATTGCAGAAGTTATGAATTTGGGGTCTCACAAAGTAGTTGTGATATACCTTTTGGAAATATCAAATGACTACTGTATCTTGAAAACCTAATGTAGATTTATGTGGGAAAGTAAGAGGAGATAAAATGTTTAAGTATTAAGAAGACAGTATCAGAAGCTCACTTGTATTTTCGTTATTTATGAGGTTTCTATTAGACACCAAAGTAGAGATGTTATATGGGTTTGAAGTTTAGGAAAACGCTTTGAATTGAAGATGTAAATTAGGAAATTGTCAGTATATAGATTGTAGAAAAGCCAAGAGAGGTGATGACATGACCAAGAAGTGAATGTTGAGAGAAACATAAGATAATCAAGTAGCAAGACTTATTGACACTCCAATATTAAAAGGCCAAGGATCTGAGGAACCAGGAAAAGAACTGAATGACCAGTGATAATGGAAGGATTTGTAGAGAAGAGGGAGCATTGGAAGCTGAATGAAGAAAGTATTTCAAAGGGAAGGAGGGATCTACCTGTGTTAAATGCTTTTCAACTCAAGTAAGATGGGAACTAAAAGTTGACCACTAAACTTCACACTGTGGAAGCCTTGGGTAATCTCAATAAAAGCAGTTTTATTATCTTGGTTGGTGTATGTTTATCCTGATTGTAATGATCTGCATAGCATAAAAGACAAGAAATAGTACAATAACTGGAACAATTTCTTGAGAAATCAGGAGCTGATAAGATCTAGTAGACAAATGAACATTTCCGCAATAGTTAGGAGCTGGACAACTCTACTATAGCAACATGAGGGAAGGTGGAGAATATGGGCATAGACACAAACAGATGGGTGGATGTGGTGGTTTTGACTTTATTCAATTTCTTAGTGAACAAAGAAGTCAGGGTATCAGTTAACGGTAAGGATGCAGAAGGAATGCCAGAGTATTGAGGGGAAAAGAGAAAGTATGACATAGTTCTCTTGGACAGTAAAAGAAGAAATTGTCCAGAAAAAAAGATTGCTGAGCAAGCTTAAGGTCACATTTGAAATTCATGTTCATGACTCTAAAATTAGACCAGTCAGCAAGGTTGTATGTTTCCCTCTAGCCATGATCAACTATGCAGATGCAGACATAAGAGTGAGTGGTGAATCAGACTTAACAAGCTTAGGTTTTGCCAATTAGGAAGTGATTGGGTTGATCAAGAAGATGGTGCTGTATGCCAGAGAATGAGAATGTCTTGATATTTAGCTGGCTAATGAGAAGACAGAGGACATGGTGAGAGGAAGGTCAGTGGGAAGGTGGTTGGGTCAATGGATTGTGGGTCCCAATGGGATTGTCAAAAGTGGGGAAATAGAATTAGTAAGTTGGAAGAATAAGAGGTAATGATAAATTGGAAATTATGGAAGGGTTTGCAGTATTTTGAAATTTAGGATGTGAACATTCTCATTGGTATAAAGGTCAGGAAACTATTGAAATGATCAGATAGGAAAAGGCATTCAAGAAAAAAACATATAAATAGACCGTAAAGATATGAAAAGATGTTTAATTTAATTTAATTTAATTTAAATTTATAATGAAATATACCATTTTTTACCTGTTAGATTCAGAAAATCCAAAGACTTATCACAGTCTTTGCAGGCAAGACATATTCTCATACATTGCATGTGGAAATGAAAATTTATTTTCTATGCAAAAATTAAGTTAAAATTATATTACCATTATGGACTAGTGATTATGATGTGCCATAAACTGAGGAAGATGATTAACTCAGCAATGTTCCTAAAGTTAAAAAATGACTGGATTAAAAAAGCCATTGTTGAGTTTAAATATGAAATAACAGTTCAAGATCTCCAGATATATATAACATTTTTTTAATCATTTCTGTGCCATTAGCACAATGTACTTTTATCCATCCAACATTTCTTAATCTCATACTTTAAGAAATGCATTTGGGTGTTATGAATATAAAAATGAATGAAACATAGTCTTTTCCTTCAAGATGCCCATAACCTAGTGAACAGAAGGGAAACTGTGCACAACAATTTTAACATGAGACATTAAGTATTGTGGTAGAATGATGCACGTGTTGCTCTGAGAAAGTTGGGCCAAATTATATTTCAAGCAGACATGAATTGAGTAATATTAAGTGTTCGAAATACTCTGGCTTACTTGAGCTAGAGACAATTTATACCCAAATAATCATGCTGGGCCTCTTTTGCCTCTCTGAAAATAAGTGAATGTACCTGTTCTCTTTTTGATTTATCATCTGATGTATAAAACAAGAAGCTTCATGAATTTGTGATCTTTGACTTTTTAAATAAATATCTGAAATGTCTGACAAGGGTCTTAAATTATACTTAATTGTATTTGCTTGTCACTATCGTTTATGGAATGTATTATTTTCCTAGTTTACTTCAAAAGTAAAAATTTTTATTGCCTTCCTTCCTAGAATGATTATTTAGAATGCATGATTAAAGTGATGTTATTGCAATTGTGACTGTCATGTAGGAATACATTATACTACAATAGTGATCTTTTGTACAAACTTCAACTCTAATTTTTAAAATGAAGTAAATTTAGAATTTAAGTATACCTTTTTACTGATAAGCTATCACGTTCCATCTAGTCAGAAGAAATTTGCTATAGTTAATTTTAAATTTTCTAAAATTTTTCCATTTTTGAAATGAATATTTGTCCAGAAACATGCCTTGAGTTCAGCACTTTCTATACATATTTGTAATAGTATTCTTCCATGAACAATAAAATTTACAGTGTGATCTTTCAAATTGCAAAATGTTTTGACATTTTTATAATGGAATAATAAAAATGTATCCATTTGGTACTTAATATTCTATAGTCCTAATGTGGGAAAGGACCTTAAAGGTGATTTAATCTGAAATCTTCATTTTATAAACTAGCAAAATGAGGTCATAGGTGAAAACTCCTCAACACATCTTTAAATGTGTTGACTAATATTATACTACTATATTAAAATGCAATGTTTTGGGGAATATACTTTTCCAAGAATATAGAATGTATATAATATGAAATGTTATGTATAATTTTAAAGTTCATGGACTTATTAATTATTTATTTACCTTAAACATTTTATTAGAGAAGTTATAGGTTTACAGAAAAATCATGCATAAACTTCAGAGTTCCCATATATCACTCTATTATTATCATCTTGCATTAGTGTGTATATTTGTTACAATTTATAATAGGGTTCACTGTTTGTGATATGCATTGAGAACACTGTGAAATGTATACTTGAGCAAATATTTGATATAACCATTGAAAATTTGGAAAAACTTGTACCTCCAGTCATTTTGGTTTTAGAAAATTCATTCTAGTGGTCCCAACATATTTCTTCTGAGTTTTAATCCCAGTGAGCTTTATTTTGGATATTCTCATGCTTGCAACCATTTCCATTCGTTCATCTTATTTAATCTGGGAATACCTATAAACTCATTGTTTACATACTTACCAAAGCAGCTGAATATTTATACTTTCTAAACCATCTAATATTACTTGAATGGAAAATTTTTGGAAGGTTCTATGGTTCTTGATATTCTTTTTACTTACATTAAAGGTTTAATTTGACATTTCTCTTTGGGCTAGCATCCCATTAGGATGGAGCCTGAGCATCCAGTCACCATGAACAACCAACCACCTTAGCAAACAGAATAATTGCTATCATTCTTCACACACACACACACACACACACACACAAGTAAGCTAAGACTGGATAGATCTTTTATCATCAATTGATTCTTAGAAGTTCTTTCTTGATATTTCAGCCCCAAGGCTTATATCAAAGTTGTTTATTCAATGTGGAAACTTCAAGCTTACAATTCAACAGTTCTCAGACCCTGATCATCAAAGCAGACCTGCCCTGTGAGCCATGGCTAAGGACTTGCTTTCATAAAGTGATCCTTAATGTTATGATTTAGCATCAAGATCTAAAGGTGCTGTTATGATAAGATAAATTAGGAAACCAGAAGATTATACCCTTTGGCCTCCACTGAGCTCTTTCTGAACAGGAGCACTTGTCTCTAATATCTCTTTGACCCATCATTGCTTTCATATGGCAGCCGCTACTCAGAATTCTTGCTTGACTTACACATGGTACCTGAATGATTGACATGTGTTTATAAGCCAGATTCCTTCATGTAGTACTTGTTGAGAGACCGAAAACCAAAGGAGTCTACACAGCTATACAACATCTTCTTTTTAGCTACTATTTTTTAAAATGCCAAAATGCATGTTGTTTCCGACTATACTATTAAAACCTCAATTTCCTTATTTTTAATTTTAATTCTATGACAGTATCTCATTTGAACCTATCAGGCTGATTTTTTTTTTAAGTTTATTCTCATCACTTGGAAAAATCATGATTTTAAAATCATCAATCATGCGAATATTCTCGCTGTCCTGATTTTGTGATAATCAGGGTAGGCTAAACATTTGTTATATTAGAAACCACTCATGTCCCCAGACCTAGTTTTTCTCCCTAGGTCTGGTTTGCAGAATGCTGGTGATAAACTAAGCCTAGTTTATTATATGACCATCCTGTATGGGAAATGACTGTAACTCTAGGTATCTTTTGTCAACCTTAAGAGATAAGCAGGGGGACAGATGTGGTTCAAATGGTTGGGCATCTGTCTCCCATATGGAGGTACCTGGGTTCAATCCCTGGGACCTCCCAGTAAGAACAGAAAAAAGAAAAATATAGAAGGTGCGCAGGCCACCAGGCCCCCATGCGTGGGAGTGCCATCAGGCTCTGCAAGTGGGTGAGTCCCCCAGGCCCCACGCGTGCGTGTGACAACAGGCCCTGAGAGTGGGTGAGCCCCCCAGGCTCTGCACGTGGGTGCGCCACCAGGTCCCATGCACCAGGTCCCATGCTGAGCCATGCAGCAAGATGAAGACATAACAGGAGAGTGACGCACGGGAGAGCCAAGATGAGATGCGCCAAAAAACCAGGAACTAAGA
>PVKH010033848.1:0-11954 GCA_004027955.1 Chaetophractus vellerosus
AGCTGTAAAACTAAGGAATTTTCTCTTCATTCTCTAGAAAATGGAGAGCCAGGAAAGATATTGAGAATATGAATAGAAGGATTCAGAGGAATCTAGAATAAGAGGAATATTGGCTTATTGGGATATTGTGAAGAGCTTTGTGTGTCTTGGAGGAAAAATGTCCTATGGTTCAGAAAAGAAGTGGATATCAGACACAGAGAAACAAGTTAGGAAACTATTTGTAGTAGTTGACATAATAAATAACATGGTATTGGTTATGGTAATGAAAGAAAGAATGAAAAAAGCTACTGTAAAGCATTCCTAATGTTTTTAGTCTGAATAGAATTAACTTTATAATAACAGATAATATATATCTTTTAATGATTCTTTTCTGTGTGTACAACATGTAGGTAAGAACTTTGTACATGTGATCTTATTTTCTTCTTCTAACAACATTGTGGTTGGACTAGCTCACCTATTTTGTAAGTGAGGTAAGAGTAAAGAGTTTCAGAGACTAAAGGTTATACTTACAATAGCAGTGATAGTATTAGCTAATACTTACTGAGTACTTTGTGTTCTAAGAATTTTGCAGACTTTGGCTTATTTAATAATACAAACCTTTGAGACTGGTAGTTTTATTATTTTTCTAGTTATTTTAAATATCAGCAACTGGAAGCACAGAGGTGTTCAGTATCAATCCTAAAATCAGGCAGCAAAATAAAGGGAAGAGTCAAAGTTAAGGTAGATTATTCTGATTTTTTCCTCCAAATTCTTCAACAAGTATTTTATATTGTTATAACAAACAATACTGAAATAGTAATCTTCTTTTGACAATACCATAATGATTATTATTTTGATACTCTTTTAGAGGTACTTTCATCAGAATGTGTGTGTGTGTCTGAGCATGTTTTTGTGTATATATATGCTTCTTGGATATATTAAATATTTAAAACAATGTGGTACAGCTTTCATGAAGGCCCCCTTAACCTTGCCCACTCCCTATGTCCCTTATCTCCCCTCCCCTATTTCAATTCTTTTTATCCCTCTTAGAGACTTCTGCAAAATCTTGAAAATGACTGTCACAGTGGCTAAGCGTATTGGTTTTAGAATCAAAACAAGCAGCCAAAATCCTGGTTCTTTCACTTGAAAGTTCTTTTATGTGGCAGACAGTCCTTGGTATCTTACATCCTGTAAATCTGATTTAATAACATTTATCTCACAGATTATTCTGTGAATTGTGAGAGCATGTGTGAACATATCCAGCACAGGGTTGAAGAACATATTGGCTTTCACTTATTCCATTTTATGACTGTACAAGCTCTTAAAGATCAGAATAACAGATACTTAGAGAAATAATACAGAGGTACATTTAACCATGTAATAAGATCAAGAAGAATCATCACTAAATATATCTTAAAAGAATTACAGTGACTCCTATTACCCAAATCATAATAGCAGCCTATCCCATGAAGGATTCTTCATATTCATGCTTGTAATAAATTTATTAGCTGGTTTTCATGTCACTCCCTATTCATATTTCTGTATGTTGTATGTATTTAAATGTTGTTTCAATCCTTATGATTAGTGTTGATTATTAAAGGAGTTTTTCTCAAGATTAAAAGATGGTGGCAGAAGTCAGAGATCTCAGTTACAGTCCTGGAAATTGCTTAACCTCTATGAATCACAATATTTTAAACTATTAATTGAGGGTAATTATATTTAATATCATTTGAAGGATTGGAATGGGGAAGACATATAACATTTGAAAAATCTTGAAAATTATGATTTGTAATTTGAAAAGCAGTAATCTTTAATAAAAGCCAGTGCTGGGCCGGCCATATAGCCCAGTGGATAAGGGTGCCAGTATACCACATGGAAGGCCCTGGGTTCAGTTCCTGGGGACCTCTCCTAGTAGGAAGACCACCTTGAGAAGGGCAAGTCACCATGGGTGGGCAGAGCCTCCGTGGGCAGGGCAAAAAGCTGCCATGGACAGGGCAAAACTGCCACGGGCAGGGCAGGTCACCCACGAATGGAGCACAGCCAGCCACCCACAAACTGAAGCAGAGCCAGCTGTGAATGGAAACAGAAGCCACCCACAAATGGGGCAAAAGACACCTGCATGGTGACCAGTCTTGGTGCATCGCCACAACAGGGGGGGGTGGAGACAAAGCAGACAGAGAGGAACACAAGGATGGACACACAGCAAGAGCAAGCAGAAAGGGGGGGATATGAAATAAATTTAAAATAAATATTTAAAAAAAGCCAGTGCTATTGAAAAAAATTACCTTTGTAGCCTTTATAGATGATCTTCATGATGTTTTGGGGTATTCACAAATAATTCCATCTTCAAACTGTCCTTCTCTTGGAATAAATAACTTTTGATATGAAGATGTCACATGTTTGGAAAGAGACTATTCAGTTAACGAAGTCAAGAGTTAAGAAAGAGTTCATAAGAGTCTAAAGATTTCCTCTTAGACTAAAGCCTGTAAAACCTTTTCTCAGAAAATCTGGGATTTTATTTTAGAATAGACTCACTTGAAACACTATGGTGAATTGATCACCTATATATGGATGGCTCTGTTCCTGCAGAACAAGAGGCAAAAATTGTAGAGGAAATACATTTAAATGTGTCACCTCTGGCCACGATCTTGCTCTAGAGATGTGAACAACAGAAAATCATTTTCACTTTATATAGCATAGATATTTAAAGGTTTCCATAAAAGTTCATAGACCTGTTTTTGCACCTGCTGCTTGCTCTCCCAGGAATTAATTATCTCCTCTGATGGAAAGACTATTTCTTAAAAACAGGTGTTTTGGAGAGTCATATTTGAGAAACATCCATTCAATAGTAGGAATTTTATTCCTTGCATTTGAAAACTTAACAAAATGAGGGTCTTCATTCTCTGTCTGAACCTCTGTTGTTGAGAAGGCTGAATGGCATGTGAATAGCAGAGTGATATCATTCCAGTGTGTCAATCTTTGATGCAGTTTCCTTGTTGACTCACATTACAGAAGGAGCATCTGTTTCTTATCACTCTTACAACTTTTCTGGAAGCCCATTATTGATTACTTGAGAGCTAGACTAATGAGGACATAAAAATAATGGTAGCTATTTTAAAATACTTTCTTCCTAATGTTGTTTTTCTCATTGTAACAGAAGGATTTGGGAGTAACTAGAAACAGTAGAATGCTTCAGATTCAAATTAGCTCTGAAGCCCATGGATCTGGTTATGGGCTACTAGACAGCATTAAAAATGTAGAGAGGTAGCTATACCACAATAGAGTCCCAGTTGTTCTAAATCCTTGTCATTTGGTATATTATTTTTTTAAAAATTTCTTTTTAATCAAAATTGGGGGTATGTAGTGGTAAATTATTCAGAATTTTAAAAATCTTCTGATTGGCTACTTCTATATCTTCATTTATGAAGTTTCTTTTCATGTTAACTTATACATTTTTAAAATAGGGAAATATAGGATCCTTATTAATTCATTGTTAGTGTTCATCTTTGTCTTATTGTTAATGCTTATTGTACCATGTGACAGTTTGAAGGTTTTTGTGGATCCCAGAAAAGATCATGTTCTTTGAGTTGGTCCATTCCTGTGGATGTGGGACCTGCTTACAGATTATTTCAATGAGGCATAACCCAGGGTGGGTCTTGGAACTTTTGCTGAAGTCCTTTATAAAGGAGGAATAAAAGCCAATGAGAAGCCAGGTGATGAGCAAGGCCAGCATTTTGCCCTGCCATGTGCCTGATTACCCAGAGCTACCATTTGGTGGGCAGCATCTCTTGATGATGCCTTGATTTGGAAACTTTCACAGTCTCAGAACTGTAAATTTTTAACCTAATAAATTCCCTTTATAAAAACCAACACATTTCTGGTATATTGCATTGGCAGCCATTAGAAACAAAAACACACCATGTAACAAATATTAGTCTCCTTCAGTGTCATAAACATTTCTTCTAGAATTTTTATAGGTTTACCTTTAAAACAAAGGTATCCACTTTGAATTGATTTTTGTGTATATTGTGAGATAATATTTATGGTTCATATTTTTTCATATGGATGATCATTTGGTTCACTTGAAATTTGCAAAATTTCTTCAAGGTTTATTCTTTCCCTATTGAATTACTCTGACATTTTGGAAAAATATTCATGTATTTGAGTCCACTTATAGACTGTCTATTCTGTTCACTGATCTCTATATTAATCCTTGTGCCAATGCCACACAGTCTTTAATATTGGAGCTTTATAGGAAGTCTTGAAATTAGATACTGTGATCACTCTGTGTTCTATTAGAGGGTGATTTGCTCCTCTAGATTTTTGAATAAATTTCAGAATATGCTTGTGTGTTTCTCCAAAAATTCTGATGGTTTTTAAATGGATTTACACTGAATCTATACAAATGACTGGGAAAAAATAATAAGTCTTCTAATCCATCAACATGATATACTTCTCCATTTAGTTATGTATTAGTTTTCACACACAATACTTGAATATATTTTCTTAAAAAATTACCCATAATATTTCATGTTTTCTATCAATTCTGTACATAGCATTTTGCTTTAAAATTCATTTCTATTTTTTTTTGCTTTTAATAATGCAATTGATTTTAATATGTTGTCTTTGTATCCTGTCACCTTGTTACATTCACTCAAAGTCTTTCTTACTATTTTGTATAAAGATGAATATATAGATCGGTGGAACCGAACATTTTTTCCTGACAAAATCATGCTATCTGCAAACAAAATATATTTTACAATTTTGTTTCTTTCTTTCCAAATTCTATGTATTCGTTTCTTTTTTTCTTTCTTTTTTTTTTTTTTTTTTTGCCTTATTGTAATAGCCAGAACCTCTGGTACAATGCTGAATAGAAATATTGAGAGTGTACTTACTCATCCTATCAATTTTGGAAGGAAAGTATTCACCATTAAGTGTGATGTTAGTTCTAAGTTTGAAATAGATGAGCGAGTTCTTTTCTAGTCCTCATTTGCTAACATTTTAAATAAATCTTTTTTCTGGGTTGAATTTTATAATAAAAATTCTAAGTATCTATTAAAACGGGTTATTCTTCTCCTTTATTCTGTTAATTTTGGGAATTGCGTTGAGTGTTTTTGAATGATAAATCAAGATTTTTTTCCTTGTATAAATTCAAAATGGTTGCAGTGGATTATTACTTTTTAAAAATGTGTTGCTGATTTGATATCCTAATATTTTGTTAAATGTTTGTGATTATGTTCACAAGGGATATTTGTCTGTCATTTTAAAATGTGATTTGGTATATAGGCAATGCTGACTTCATACAATGAGTTATGAAATACTTCTATTTTCTGAAATAGTTTTTGTAGCATTGGTATCATTTTTTTTCTTTATTACTTTTTCTTTTGTTACTTGATATTTGGACCCCATGACTTAAAATCCATTGCCAAATGCAATGTCTTGAAGATATTCCCCCTTGTTTTCTTCAATGAGTTTTATGGTTTATTTCTTATATTATGCCTTTAGTACATTTTGATTTAATTTTTGTATATGGTGAAAGACAGTTTTCTTGAATATCCTGTTGTCTCAGAAACATTAATTGAGCATACTATTTATTACCGGTTAAATAGTCTTGGTGCCCAGGTAAATTTACTTGACTATACATGGATGAATTTATTTCTGGAATCTCAATTTTATTCCATTTAACTCTATGCTTATACTTATGACAGTACCATGCTGTTGAAGCTTTATAGTAAGTTTTTGTGTCCTCTGACATTGTCTTCTTTTTTGAAATGATTCTAGTTATCCCAGATAATAAGCAATTCTTTGTGAATTTAGGATCAGCTTTTCCAAATCTTCAAAAATGGCAGTTGGGATTTTTACATGGACAGCAAAGAATTTAGATAACTTCTGGGTGGTATTGTCATTTTAATTATATTATCTACAGTCCATTAACACAGGATATGTTATTCTTAGGTTTTTAATTTTTACAAGTTTTATAGTTTTCATTGTAAAAGTGCTGTCCTTCCAGGGTGAAATTTATTACTAAGCATTTTATTCTTTCTGCTGCTATTGTAAATGGAATTATTTTATTAATTTTATTTTCAGATTGTTCAATGCTAGTGCATAGAAATACAGCTGATATTTGTATATTGATCTCATATCCTATAATATTGCTGAAGTTGTTAATTATCATTTTAATATATTTTTAAAAATATTTTAAAAGATACTTAGATTACATAATGTTCACATAAAAAATATATGGGATTGCCATATTCCCTGCTCCCTATCCCTCACACATTTTCCTACATTAACAACATCCTTCATTACTGTAGTACATTTGTTGCAATTGATGAACCCATTTTGGAGCATTGCTACCAATGAGGATTATAGTTTACATTGTAGTTTACACTCTCTCACACACAATTTTTTTAAGCTACGACAAGATATATAATGGCCTGTATCTGTCATTTCAAATTCATTCAGGACAAGTCCCCAAGTCCCCAAAATGCCCCCATATTACAGCTATTTTTCCCTCTCCCCCCACTAAGAACCTCCAGTGGCCACTGCCTCCACATCAATGATAAAAGTTCTTCCATTGCTAGAATCACAATAAGTTTATAGTATAATGATACTAAGTTTACTCTAGTCCATCATTCATTCCCCATTCCTGAGGATTCTGGGATGTGATGCCCACTCTGCCTCTAATTGAGTGGGGGCTTAGATCCCATGGGGTTGAAGTATGGCACTATCTTGCTTGTGGTTGCAGACACTCTCTGTTCCTTGGGATGCTCATTGTCCATCATCATCTCTTTGTTAGTTGTCTTGAATAAATCCAATTAATTGGAAAGTAGGACTTGCAATACTGTTAAGATTCAGGGCCCAACTGCCACATAGAAAGCCCAAAGATTTAAGTCTCTTGGACATACATCTATCAACTTTAGTACTAACTTTAGGTTCAAATAGGAGCGACAGAAGAGCCATGTATAGGAAAACCACAATTGAGTCCAACGCTGTCATATCAGGGAGCATAAATTCCAAAATAGTGCCCACTGGCAGAGTGCCAAACTACTGAACTGTCTGCCTTGACTATAGTGTCCGGATGTCTCTAGAGCCCTTAAGAGCCCCACTATATGAGGCAATATTTACTCTGGCAGTCAATGAGGTCCTGCTGAGACATACCTAACCTCTGGAATGTCTCCTGATTCACTTTCATTCCCATAAGGTCTGCTATTCTTCTAGGTATGCTTCTAAATTATTCTTTGTGCTCCTCCAGTGTCTTCTTAATTTCTTTAGCCATCTCATTGAATTTATAAGGAGATTTGTTTGAACACCTATGATTAGTTGTCTCAACTCCTTTACATCATCTGCAGGTTTATTTATTACTTTAGGCCATATCTTCCTTTTTATTGGTAAGGATTGTAGTTTTTTTTGTTTGTTTGTTTTCACATTTGGTTTGCTTGATGTATTTATTCTGGGTGCAGTCATTCCCTTTAGTTTAGGGTTTTCTCATCTTTTTTCTCTTGCTCATTGTGTAATAGTAGTCAAGAATGTAGCTGGTTTCTGTAAACTATGGAGGTTGAGGTTGCCCATGTAGCCCCAGGAATTGATGAAGCTTCTCCCACCTTTCTCCTCTATCAGGGGTAGGGAGAGAGCTGCAGCCATGTATAATAATCTGAATTGGGCAGGACAAGACTGTCTGTAGTTGCCCAGAGAGACTGACGAAGCTTCACACCCCTTCCTCATCTACCCTGGGCAAGGATGGAGCTATAGTTGTGGGCAGCAATCTATGCCATGTGGGTCCAAAATGACCACAGCTTCCTAGCACCAGACATCATCCCTGCTAGGGGTGGGAATATCCAACAATCTAATCCATGTGGGCTGAATACACCTGAAGTAACCCTAATAGGATGGGGAATTACTGTCTCTTCTGACTTTTAGGTGATGGGAACAGAACTACCAATGCCCAACAGTTCAGTCCCTATAGGGCAAACGTACCCACCACTGCCCAGAGCCTGAGAAAACAGCAGTCCCCTCCTATCCTATTGGGTGGTGGTGTTGGTTCTCGGGCACCCAACAGTCCAGTTGCTTTAGGCCAAGAATTCCTGCTGTTGCACAGAGAGGCTGAAGAAACTCCAGCCCCTTCCGATTTTATTAAGGCATGGAATTGGATCCACAGGCACCCAACAGTTCAATTCTTGTGAGACAACATTACTTGTCATTGTCTGCAAAGGCTGTGGAGGGGTGGATATATAGGGATCCAACAGTCCAGTCCATGCAGGCTGAAAGTGTCTGCCATTGCCTGGAAAGACGGTGGAAACACCAGACCCCTCCTTTCCTATTGGGGGGTGAGAGTAAATTCACAAGTACCCACCAGTCCAGACTGTGTGGGCCAAAAACACCTGCAGTTACCCAGAGAAGCTGGGCAAAAACAGTCCATCTCTTGTCCTTTTGGGGATGGGGTGAAGCCACAGGTGCCCAACTGTCAAATTTGTGCAGGTCAAAAGCACCTGCAGTTACCCTGAGAGGCTGAGGGAACACCAGTCCCCTCCTATCTTATGGGGGGAAAGTGGTGGAGATAAAGTCAAAGGCACTCAAACTAGTTCGTGTGGGCTGAAAACACCTGCCATTGCTCAGAGAGGCCAAGGAAACTCAACTCCTCTCCTATCCTATTATGGTGCAGGGATGTAGCCCCAGGTATCCAACTATTCAGTCTGTGCCAGTGGACAGTACTTGCAATTGCCTAGAGAGCCTTGTGCAGGTCCCAAAAGCATTCTCCCTGCTAGAGATGGAGCTGGAGCCTAGGTTAGGGCTGCAGTCTGATCTTTGTGGAAAGAAGCCAGTCCCTAACTTCACTGGAGCTTCAGTCACCAAGCTTCCCTTCATGCCTGGGTCAGTCAAAATGGCAGCTACCAGACTCTTTCCAACTTGGACAGGCTCAAACCCTAGCTGTTTCTAGGATTATATGTTAGCCAGCTGAGAGCCGAGTCCATTAACAGTAGCTGAAGTCAATGGACAACTATCTCTTCCTCCACCATTTATGGGAAATAGAGCTTCTAACTCCAGCCACAGAATATCTCCTGAGTCAGCTTGCTCCATGAGAGTGGATGGGCACTGGCTTCTGTGATGTGGAAAGCCCTACTCATGAATTCACTTGGCAGATAGGCAGTCTCCTCCTTCCATACTTTCAAGGATGTTTCAGGATACTCTTCTGGTCTCCTAGGGCCCCCAAACAGGTGCCTTAGATAGCTCTGGGTGATTACTAACTACCCTGTTGCAGGAGCTGACTCCAGGAGCTCCTTACACTGCCACCATCTTGGCTTCTGCCCCACACTCCAGTATCTTATTAATGTCTTTAATCTTGTCGTTCACTTCATTCAGTTTATTCATGATATTTATTTGGACATCTTTGATTAGCTATTCCATGTTCTGCATCTCTCCCTGTTTTTTTATTTTATTTTTTATACTGGGCCATGTCTTCCTGTTTCTTAGTATGGCTTGTAATTTTTTCTTGGTGTGTAGCCATATGTTTGTCTTCAAGGATTTATTCAGTTGGTTAGCTTCTTTTTTGGTTATATGGTTTTATTTTGTTGGATTTTTTTGTGTGGTAAGGTTTTACATTGACACATTGTTCTTCTTATTCTATTTCCTTGCTGTTGTTTATGTTCTGGTTTTCCCTTGGCTTCTTCATCTTTCCAGCACCCTCCTAGATAACCAGAGCAACCTCCCATTCTATATATATCCAAAGCAGCTCCTTTAGATAGGTCCCTGCCTTCTCTCCACTTATCTTTGTGAGAGGGTCAGACTTTTCTTACCTACTTCGGCACCATTTTCCTGGAAGAGTCTGCTAATTATCTCCTACAATTATGTCTGTGTGTGCATGTGTGTATGTTTGTGTGTGTGAATTTTATGTATGGATTCTATAGGATTTGCTATATATGAGATATCACCTGGACATAGAGATACTTTTATTTCTTCCTTTCATGTTTGAATGCTTTTTGTTTCTTTTTCTTCTCTAATGCCCTGGGTTAACATTTACATTTTACTGTTGAAAAATAGTGGTGAGAACAGACATCCTATATTGTTCCTGATTTTATTAGTAAAGTGTTCAGTCTTTCACTATTAAGTATGCTTTAGTATTAAGGGTTTTATAGATTCTCTTTATCACCTTTAAATAATTTCCCATTTTCCAAGTTTCCTGATTTTTTTTAATAAGGAAAAAGGATTAGACATTGTCAAATGCATTTCCAAATAAACAAGTTGATAATGATTGTTCTTTTCAATTGTTAAATTAAAGTGGTGTATTGTACTGATTGATTTTCAAATTTGAACCACCCTTTCATATCTGTGATGAATCTGTTAAATATGATGTACAATTTTTAAAATATAATTTAGTATTGGGTTCCTAGTATTTTGTTAAGGAATTTTGTGTATATATTCAAGTGATATTAATCTCTAGTTTTAATTTCTGTGATTTAGGAAATTTTTCATCATTAATTCTTTAAATATACTTTTTCTCCCCTTCTCTCTTTCCTGTCTGTGATTCCCATTATGCATAAGTTGAGACACAAAGATATCACTTAATCTCTTAGGCTTTGTTGATTTTTCTGTGTTTCATTTTATCTCTGCTTCCCAAATGAGACCATCTTAATTGGCCAAGTTTTAAGTTCATTGATTCAACTATTTGCTGAAATCTTCTGTTGAATCCCTTTAGTGAATTTTTCATATCAGTATCATATTATACATCCCAGAATTTCTCTTACCTTCCTTTATAATTTCTACATCTTTATTATTATTCCCTATTTTTCAGACATAATTCTCCTGGATTCCCTTATTTCTTTGCACATAGTTTCATTTTACTCTTTGATAGTATATAAACAGTTGTTTTAAAGATTTTTGCTAGTTATATCAAAAAATGAACTTCTTAAGGAGCAATTTTTATATATTCTTTGTTTTGTGGAAAATGGGATGCACTTTTGCATATTTTCATAACTATAATTTTAAATGGAATACCGGATATTTTGAATAATATAATGTGGTGTAACTGAAAATTAGACTCTCTACTCTCCTGGACATTTGTTGTTGCTCTTTGTGTTTGATGCATTTGGTTATTTTTTGGCTCCTACCTTTTTGTAAATACTGTATTTTTTTCCTAAAGATTTATTTATTTTATTACATATCTCCCCTCCCCCCTGCTGCCACGATGCGCCGAGACTGGTTCCTGCACAGGCGTGGCTTTCCCCACTTGTGGGAAGCTTCTGCTTCCATTCACGGCCGGCTCTCAGTTCGTGGGTGCCTGGCTGCACTCCATTCGTGGGTGACCTGCCCTGCCCTTGACAGCTTTTGCCCTGTCTGTGGCAACTTTTTGCCCTGCCCATGGTGGCTCTGGCCCACCCATGGCGGCTTGCCATTCTCAAGGTGGTCTGCCTGCTAGGAGGGGTCTCCGGGAACCGAACCCTGGGCCTCCCATGTGGTATGCTGGCACCCTATCCACTGGGCTATCCAGCTGGCCCCTGTAAATACTGTATTCTTTGTTGTGTGAGTTCATTCAAGTCTCTATTCTATTAGCATTGTGGTTTGCTTGTGATATAAGTGAGATTTGTTAAAGAGTGCAGCAAAAAAATAAAAGTATTGTTCCATTTCTTACTCTATGTTGGGACACTCCTTGTACACTTAGCCAGGCTCTTTACAACTCTTCTTATACTCCCCTTATTGATTGGGCATTGATTGGGCAGAGCTTAAACATCAGACAGTCAACATCAGACAGCAGTTTTCTCTGGACTTTTCTGAGCATGCCCTTATCCTTGTACATGCGTGCAGTCTTTTAGATTACTGTTATACAACAAGGCTTTTCAAAGACCTTATTTCCCCCAACATAACCTTCCATAGCCTCTTCCTTCCCAGATTTTTCAGTCTGTCTTCTGCTTTCCCATCTAGTATTCATTGTTTAGGCAGCTTCAACCAGTATATTTTCATGTGATATTTTAAAAAATGTC